>RJWJ010037696.1:0-15394 GCA_004363605.1 Indri indri
TAATCCAGGGTATTGTGAGGGTACAAACATTATAGTTACACTTAATGCCTTTGCCTCACCCAAGTGCGGGTTAAAGCCATGCCCTTCCCCACGCTTAGTGCTCCCCGTGTCCTTTAGATGTTGATTTGCCCCCCATCCCCCTAATCCCTAGAGAGTATTTCTGCCATGTGATCAACCTAGTGTTGATCGGTTAGTACCAATTTGATGGGGAGTACAAGTGGATCCCGTTCTTCCGCTCTTGTGGTGCCTCACTTTGGATAATGGGCTTAAGTTTAATCCAGGAAAGTGTAAGAGGTGCTAGATCACTGTCGTTTCTTATGATTGAGTAATATTCCATTGTAAACATATACCAAATTTTACTAATCCACTCATGGATTGACGGGCACGTGGGTTGTTTCCACATCCTTGCAATAGTGCATTGTGATGTCTGCTTTGATGCACATCGTTCTTCTCACAGAGACGTGCAGGAAAAGTGTTCCAGTGAACTGAAAATAGATGTGTCTCTCCTAAGTGAGTAATTTTCTTTCTCTGCGTGGAATCTCTGAATCATTTAATCGTGTTTCTTACTCGACATCATTAGAAATTTTGAGTCAAATTTGAGGGTTTCTAATATCAAAGCCTGTGACATTATGGCATGCAATTTTGAGTACTTTCTTTGGTGTTATCTCTCCAAACATTATTTTCTATTGCCTTAAAAAAAAATCCTCGTATGAAGCACATATTTTTATCTTAAACTTTTTACAAAACATGGAAATTAATTTAACTAATAAATAAGATACAATGTCAGTGATATAAAGAATACATAATAAATGATACAGAATAAACAATATATTTATTTTATGTTATTATAAATATATTTATTATTATATGTTTTATTTATTACTTATTACATTATATTTTTATTAATTATAGTATATTGTTTTAAATATATTAATAAAAATAAATAGTATATAATATATTCAATGATAGAATAGAGATGCCAGTGATATTTGCTATGTAGAATGATTTTACCACTCAAATAGAATTGAAATAATTCTGAACCCATTTTTGTAACTATATAGATGATTGAGTTTGAGTAGGATGGAAAAAAAAGTAGTCAGACCTGGCCATGTGACTATTTCTTTGTAGTTTTTACTCATTTGCCATAGGTCACCCCCCAAATTCCAAAGTAAGAGTAGCTAAAACAAAATGGTACATGACTTGACATTTTAAAATTAGGATCATGGAAAGATCTGGTCTTTTAAACATTTTTCTGAGATACTATTTCATTACTGTGCCCAAGAAACTTTAAAATCCAAATCAGGTAGAAAAATATAATCTCAAATTTTACACAAGCAACACCTCAGGACTTCCTTCACGTAGTCACCAAAGAGCATCCCAGGGTCCTCCCTGTGGGGGGTGAGCTTGGGAAGGGGCTACCCAACATTCCCTTATCAAAGGAGCCCTTAGGGAGGTCTTATCTTTGTGGTTAAAGAAATTGAGAAACAAAAACAAAACGGCCAAACCTCAGGTGACTTCGCAAACTAGCACGTGGCATGTGGTGGGTCGTGTGATGAGGGAGCGTGGCTGGACCACTCCGCCTCGGGGACTCGGTCACCTCTCTCGCGCTCACACCAGCTTTGGGGCACCTCCATGCTTTCCACCACCTGCATTCCACACTCCTTTCTCCTTAAATTCCTTCCACTCCTTCTTTTTTCCTCCTTTTTCCGTTTCTCTTCTCTCTCCTTAAAAACCGTACTAGGCAATGACCTATGGTCAGGCGAACAGGAAGATGAATCACAATTTGTGGGAGAAAAATCATTTAGGCTACTTCATCCCCCAACCTGCGCTCCATGATCCACACCATCATCCAAGGGACTGACGGTCCACGCAGGAAGAGATCACAGTGCGGTGTCGGTAACCAGCCTCCAGTGGCCTCATCTTCCGTCTGCAGAGACAGATTGATGGAGAGATGACAGATGGTAGGTGGTGGGTGGATACAGCGGATGATGGATGGATGGATGGATGGAGATGACTAGGTAGAGATACACATAGATGATAAGTAGATAGATTTATGCACTTTTATTATGTATTATATGTCTTTATCCTTCCACGTCTATTCCGCATGTCAGAGTAAAGCAAACACTATACAATTTTTACACACATGTTCACACGTATGTTCACGTATACACTGTGATTTGGGAAAGCACAACATAAAAAGTTTGGGGGCTAACCCAAGACAAAAGGAACAAGAAGACAATCAATGTCTCAGACTGTGCTTTAACCGTGTCCTCCAAAGCATATCCCATTAAAATCAGTCCATATTTTCATCTTAAAATTTATTTTAGATTCCCAGAAAACAGTGGGGTGTGATGTTGTGGGGTTCCATGTTTGGATCCCATTGGTGGCTTCCCCATTGTCATGGAAGGAGCTTACCTGAAGAGTAGTGAGGAGGACGTGGATCCTCCTGGATTCTCCTTCACATGCTGGCCAGCTCACCTCCACTGAATCAGATCAAATCTGCTTCCTCACCTTATCATCAGCTGCAGTGAAGACACAGAGAATTCCACCATGTTCTCTTGAGACATCGCGCATGGGGAGGTCATGTCGCCAGGTCCTCCTGTGTCCAGGAGACAGAGAGTCACCCATGTGTGTCCTGATCCATGCACCCGGGTCCCATTTGCGTAGACGGTGGTTTCCATCACGTCAGTTCAGATAATCTGCAAGCAAACATTGCGGGAGAAGCCAAGAGGGTCAGGGAAGATGCTCGTGAGCCCCGTGAACGGCCACTGACCAGAGCAGACACCGGAGACTGGAGCTGGTGGGACTCGCGGAGCAGCAGGGAGTCTGTCATCAGACAGTACGTGTGAGCGAGCTCAGAGGGAGGGAATATTGGGCCGGGGGCGGTGACGAATGGTAAGGTTATCAGTGTCACATCTCTTTGTCAGCAGCCACTAAGGCTGCCACTAGTTACAGGTCTTGTCCAGAAGAAGAGATCCCTCAGCACGCACTGCCCAGGCTCGGGTCCAGTCCCTGCTAGAACCGGGTTACTGCTAGAACCGACAAAGTGGAGGAAGTACGATGACTGATCAAACACATGGACTTTGGATCTCTCCACCTTACGTAGCCACATCACTTGTTTCATTTTATGAAGCAAAATAAGACTTTGGTCCCAATTTTAGAAAATATGTTCTATGGAACATTCATTCCGAAGAATTAATAAATGCTACCTTTAAAAAAAATTCTATGATTCATGGCTTAGGAATTGCTGGGTAAAACAAAATTAAACCATTTTCCTTATAGCGAGATTTCTCAGAATTCCTCATATGTTAATTGGTATCATGAATCTTTTAAGGGGAGGAAGAAGTATTCATTTTTTTTTCTCTCTAAGTTATTTGGCCAAGCAACCCTGTTTTTCAAACTGTCTTAATGCCTCTTGGGACTAATGATTCTTGTAAGCTTTGGTAAACACTGCCTTAAAACTATGATCATAGAATCATACACTTTTTGAGCAGCTGGAAGAAACTACACAGATGGTTTAATCCAAGCTCCTTATTTTAAAGACAAAGGAACTAAAGGTAATACCCAAGCCCAGGTTATCAGACAGGAGGGGTACCCGGCTTTACCATGTACATGTGATTGTTGCAAATCGTTTAACTTCTGTTCACCCAGGTTTTCTCCCCTGCACAGCAGATACAGTAACATGATTGTGGTGGTGTTGTAAAAATTAAATTAAGGAGTGTATGAAGCTCTCAGAACAGTTCCAGGGGCATACCTGTTGCTATCAAATTCTAGTTCCTTCTCTCTCTGTTTGGTCTCCATGACGGCAGAGCCAAGATGTGATCCAAATGTTGTCACGTGTGTTCTTCCATCTGAGGGACGCCAATTCGCCTTGGAGTAGGCTTACGGTGGATACTTTAACACGTGGTGTTCTGCGTTTTTGTTTTTGTCCTTTGGAGATATTTATACCTGCCCAATTCTCACCCCTAAGCCTTCTGTCTTTTCCAGGGAAGATGGCAGATGGGTTCTTTTCCCGTATCCCTTGAGAGCCAGATTTCCTCAGACCTGGGCAGTCTCACAAGAGGTTGGTGTGTTGTACCATGAATGACCAAATTTCTGGGACAGAAATTTGTCTTTCTTACTAACTGGTTGCTGTTTCGCAAAATGCCAAGATTAGGATTTCTCTTGCACGGTGTGGTAAGTCATTTCTCCCTGAGCTAAAGCACTGTCGGCCTGGGGAGAGTTTAGGTGACATCAGTTGTTAATTCCCATTGTCAACTCACAGCCACTCCAGGTGTTGGATGGTGGTGCAGATAATCAAGGAATTTCCTGCCTATTTTGGGAGCAGGAACTGTCCCCCAGGATGGCGTGGATGGAGTGGTAGAGCTTTCACGGGCAGGGTAACTGCTCCTACAGAGACCGTGCTGATAGCTAAGGAAGTTTAGGAACCAGTAACATGAACCTAAAAAGATTATGTAATGATGCAACAGAATGGAAATCTGGATGTGTTTTATGAATTGTAACATGTTTGCTGTAAAAAGCATGAAACACATTTGCCTTGAGTTGGCAAAGTGAGGCTGATTAAATGATGGATGTCATACTAGGTAAAGAGGAAGTCTTAAAACACTCCCAAAGGTCACATTAAAAATAAAATTGGTCAAGATATGATGTAACAATGGCTTGAAAGAGCCACAGATGTTCGTAGACTGTAACTAAAGTTAGATGAGCTCATGGTTTCTGGCCCACGGTCCGTGGAATAGGTTTTACAGTGTACTCAGAAAGACGAGATTCTACTTTGTTGCAATAAAAAAAAAAATGACAACAAACCTTGCTGGAGGCAGGACAAGGAGAGCAGGTGTCCAGGATGAGCGATGAGCATTAGGATCAGGCACTTAGTGTGACCAGATATCCTGACGGGGCGATTTTGGCTAAACCGAATTAGCACGGCCGGGAGCCGGCATGGACTCCACATTGAGCAGAGGATTCACAGGAGCCCAACAGAGATTTGGTCAAGGAGAGAGTCTTTGTCACACCCACGCTTAGGGTGGTAACTTTGGACCGTAGACAGCACAAGCCTGAGGCCCCGGCCTGTCCTTTGAAGTCTGGAAAAGCTCAACAGTGCCCAGAACCCGAGTTCTCTTTTTTTTTCTTTTTATTTCAGTATATTATGGGGTACAAATGTTTACGTTACATATGTTGCCTTTACCCCACCCCAAGTCAGAGCTACAAGCATGTCCATCCCCCGGATGGTGTGCACCACACCCATTAGGTGTGAACATACCCATCCCCTCCTCCCCGCTCCCACCTGCCCGGCACCCGATGAATGTTACTACCATGTGTGCACATAAGTGTTGATCAGTTAGTACCAATCTGATGGTGAGTACACGTGGTGTTTGCTTTTCCATTCTAGTGATGCTTCACTTAGTAGAATGGGCTCCAGCTGCATCCAGGATAATACAAGAGGTGCTAGATCACCATTGTTTTTTGTGGCTGAGTAGAACTCCATGGTCTACACATACCACATTTTATTAATCCACTCACGTATCGATGGGCCCTTCAGAACCCAAGTTCTTGCCAGCGCTGCTGGGAAGAGGACTCCCCAGCCACGGAACTCCAGACAACCCTACCTGCTGTGCTGATTCTTTTTTCTGACTCCTACCCCTTTACCCAAACTAGACTTCAAACACCTCCCAGCAGGCGCAGACGCCCCTGGCACCAACCTGCTTTTTCTGTGCACCCCCCTCAACGCCTCCCCTCTCAGGCCTGAGTTAAGACCTCCAGCGCCTGGGTCCCTTACGTTACCAAAAAGGTCGTGCGCATTTTAAAAGTCTGTAACCTTTTCACAGTCTTTTCTGCTGTTTCCTACACACTTTCTAATTTCTCGTCTGCTTTCCCTGGAAACCTGATGCTTGGTTTGGACACGATTCAATCCCTTCTCTTTGCGGAGACAGCTGCTGAGTGAACACTACAAATTTAAACTCGGCTCTTAGCTTAGGGTTCTCTGCCTGCTTAAGAAGGTATTTCTAGAAAGCATATACCACATAAGCTGCTGTGGACTCACCTCTTTTTTTCTTGGCTTTAATCCTTTGACTTGTAGTAGAAAATTGCTTCCAAGTAAGAAATTTCCAAAACAGTTACACTGAAAAAAAAAATAATACTTCTTTGATACATGTGTTGCAGAAAGGCACTGAAAAATGCAAAATCACGAGGAGAAAAATTCCTCTGGTGTAAACCTATTGGTAACTGGAGCAACTTGCTGAAAGGAATATTTTTTTAAAGGAGATCTTATGCCGTATAATGTCCCTTGATAAATCAAGTTGAAAACACCAGTGAGTGCTCCGCTCGTGTGCTGAGTGTTTTATCCACCACGCTTCTTTGAATTCTCTCAGACACTCACAAGGGTTCTATTTGACAGAGGAGGATGTGGGGCTCTGAGCCATGCCCTGATGGGCTTGCGGGCCCCCAGCGAGTCAGAGGAGACCCCTCCCAGGGGAGGCAGAGTGTTCCCAGGGCAGCGGCCACTGTCCTGTGTCGGTGGGAGATGCTGGCTTAGCCATACCAGGCTGGAAACTGGGATTAGGAGAATGGGTAATGCTCAGAAATATTTTGATTCTTATATACGAGACAATGGTTAATCCATTTAACCTCATCCTAATACAGCGATCGGGAGTGGAAGGGGGGAGGGATCAACTAGACATGTTTTTTCCCCTTCTTTTTCACTTTATGTGAATAAAGAAGTCTGTAAGTATCAACTGATCCATATTCTCTTTCTCTCCCAAGTAGCACCAGATACCGTGTGTGTCTGTGTACCCACAATGCCTGGCAGAGTGGAGCCCCCGAATGACTCGGTGAACCAGAGTGAGCATATCATTAACATAACCAGCACCACCAACCCTTCTTGTTGGGTTAGAGACTTTTGTTAAGTAATAAATAAATAGAGAACAAAATGGAACATTTACCTGCTAAGGTAGGAACAGTAGGATGTCAGGAACACACCTACGCCATCACCACATCGAGTCGGCTGAGGAGGAGGAAGAGGAGGGGCTGGTCTTGCTGTCTCAAGGGTGGCAGAGGTGGAAGGAAATCCACCTATAAGTGGACCCACGTGGTTTACACCCATGTTGTTCAAGGGTCCACTATAGTGTTAATATTTATACGCCATTTATTTAATATTGATACCAATAATAACAGCTAAATGGTGGCTTACTCTCTAAAACACACAAATGTGACAGCCCTTCCATGGTAATGAGATTTTCTAGCAACAGTTCAATAATGCAGGTGTATTTGCGGGTGTTTTATATGACTTGTCACAATAATGGCACATTTCAAGTTTCTGGTAATAAATGTAAACAAAGGTAAACTCATGCACACACTGCCTGTACGTCAAGTTGAAATGCCACAGAAACCATCAGGCATTTGGATGTCTAAATTAAACCACCTAAGAAATCATTAGATTGCATTTTGCTTAAAGATAGATTTGTACTATTCAGCTATGAGAAACAACGGTGATATAGCACACCTTGTATTCTCCTGGATAGAGCTGGAAGCCATTCTCCTAAGTGAAGTATCCCAAGAATGGAAAAATAAGCACCACATGTACTCACCAGCGAATTGGTTTCACTGATCAACACCTAAGTGCACATATAAGAATAACATTTATTGGATGTCAGACAGGTGAGAGGGGGGAGGAGAGGATGGGTATATGCATACATCATGAGTGTGATGCACACCATCTGGGGGATGGACACGCTTGAAGCTCTGACTCGGGGCGGGGGTGGGGAGAAGGGCAACCTAAACATCTGTACCCCCATAATATGCTGAAATAATAAAAATAAATAAATAAATAAAATAAATTCTCTGTTTCACTACAAAAAAAAAAAAAGATTTGTAAAAGAAATCTGGTTTGGGACGTTTTAAACAAGGTCTTCTAGAATGCGGGTAATTAGACACCAGATTTGGGTTATTTTCCAATCGCCATAAATGTTTCTGCAGGAAGATTGGCCACTGTCTGAACCCACCTCAGGAATGTCACGCTCACATTTGTTCGGGCTGGACGACATGGGGGTGGAGGTCCAGCTAGCATTTAGCGAGCGCTAACCCATGAGGAAGACATTTGTCATGTGTCAGCTGCGTGCGGCGGAGGGTTCATCTGCAAGTTAGAATTTGGGAGAGGTGAAAAGAGAACTTCCCAAAGACAAAACAAGAAGGCCCAAGATTCTGAGGCAGGTATTTGTCATGTCAGATATGCACGGCTGAGTATTACGAAGTCACTCAGAGGTAATGTCCTATATCCATCAATAAAACTCTGAACTGTTTCGCGGAGGCAGGAAACGACAGAATATTCAAGGACTCCAGGAGCTGAGCGGGGATGAGCCGCTGGCATGCTGGGGCCCGAGCAGCCGTCCCATGGCTGTCTCCGTTCTTAGCAAGTTTAGAAATAAGCCTCAGTGGTCATGCTGTGCCATTGACAGTAAAAATACTGGGCCAGAACACCTGCTTTAGACTTGGAATTGCATGGCCCTTGTGCAGCGTGGGCAGAGAAATTGCTCTTCTTCTTTGTTCTATCTGTCCACCCCATTTGATCTTATTTCCTCAAAGGGGAAGTGAGTGTGTGGGCTTCATCTGTGGGGATGTGCATGCGTGTGTGCAAGTGTTTGCACCTGTGTGTGAGAGAACGGCCTGTGTGTGCCTCCCAGGCACCAGGTGGAGGTTATGCTCAGAGAAGACAGATCCAGGCCAGCCGGGACAGGTCTCCCCACACGGCTGTGTACCTTCCCCCACAAATATACCAGCTGCTTTTGACAAACTACCAGTCAGACACATTGGGAAGGGGCCATCTGGGAAGTCAATTGGCCTAAGGTAGCTACGTTATTCTGAGGAAACAGATACAGAACACATATCATTCAAACTTACAATGACTGGTGGCACAGTGCTAATTGTATCAACAGCAATAACACAAGCTCACTTCCGTTGAGCTGTTGTCTTGCCCCTGGCATGCTTCTAAGTGTTTTCACAATTATCCGTCCATAAACTTCACAGTAATCTTGCATTACTAGGGCTACTGTCCCAAAGCAGCACAAACTGGGTGGCTTACCCAACAGGGAATGTATGGTCTCACTGTCCCGGAGGCTGGAAGTCCAAGATTAAGGTGTCGGCAGGGTTGGCTTCTCCTGAGACTGTGAGGAAGGCCGTGTGCCAGGCCTCTGCCCCTGCGTCTGGGGGTGTGCTGGCTCTCCTTGGCATTCCTGACTTGCAGAAGCATCACCCAGACCTCTGGCTCCCTCTTCGCAAGGCATCTCTCTGTATCTGTCTAAGTTCCTTCATTTTCTACAGACACCGGTCACATTGATTAGGCCTCACCTTCATGACCTCAGTCTAACTCGATTTCCTCCATAAAGGCCCCATCTCCAAATACAGTCACATTCAGGGGACTTCAACACATGAATTTTAGGGAAGACACAATTCAATCCGTGACAAACCATTTGAGGTAAGTTCTAAAATTGTCCCCAGTTTGCAGATGTGGAAACTGAGGTGCAGAGAAGTGGTGCAATCTACTGAGGTTCCCACAGGGATGAAAGTGGCAGAGCCTGAGCACCAATCCAGGTGAGCTGGGGTGAAGGCACACGCTTAATATTGCCCCTTCCCATGCCTCGTATGGTGCATGGATTGCAATATTAGAACCTGGGCCAGGAGAGGGAAGGTCTGTCCTGGCTATATTTCTAATCTTTTGAGATCAAAGTTAGAAGAAATACGTTGAGGCTGCTCAAAGACTTTTGAGCTTAAAGAAACATTGGTCTCATTTAGTATAATTTTTATGTTCTCCCACTCCATAGTAGCTACTTGAAAATAGTTGAATTTGAAAATACATTCCTATTCTGGGTTTGCACAGGACTTGGGGTTTCTTATGTAGTTGAATATTGTCTGAATTACAATGTTTCGCTCTCTCGCTCCATCCCTTCCCCCCTCCCTCCCTCACTCTTTATTTGTTCTTTCTAGAATATCTTAAAATATAGGGGTCTTTCCTATTTCATATATTCTTTTACTGTGGCTTAGACATAATTAACAGATGCGCAAACTTGCAAACTATTTTACAAATTTATTTATGTCAACAGGGTAAATACAGAAGAAAAATAAAGAGTGAGAAACCCTGGGGATTTTTTTTTTTTTTAAGCAGCCGTGCATGAGAAGGTTTAGCTCTGTGTGCCTTTCAGACAATTTATGTTAGGAATTCTCAGCAAAATTCTTCTACCGTGTCTACAATTCCCCAGGAGAACAAAGAGCATGCTGATTCTTCCTGACTTGCTTTTTGTTTTTTGTTTTTTTTTCTTTCTTTTCTTTTTCTTCCATTTTTGAATATTGCTCTAAATATCATTCATTCATCCACGGTCAGTCTGCAGGGTCAAGACGAAACTGACTTTCTACCAGTCCTGGCAGAGATTTCCATTTTGCCCCCTTTTTTGCAACCCCCATATCTGTTACTGCATTTTAAGCTCATCCTCCCCACTCTATACTATTCTTCTGAAATGATGAAAAGTGTCTTCTGAGGTGGAAAGCAGGCTTTGTTTTGCAAATAAACCAGGATGCCTATTGCTTGCATACATTTTTTTTCTTTCTGAAATGGGAAACTGTATTTTTAGACTGTGACTTGAAAGCAGCCCACTCAGTCTCTCCTGGATGGCAGAGTGGTTTTGAGAGAGGCAAGACGGTCGGAGGTCAGCATAAGAGGAAGCCGCAGCTCCACGCATGACGGTCAGAGCGCAGCGGTCTGATTTCAGAGCGCAGCGTGAGCTTTCGCTGCATGGGTTACAGCGCCTTCATTTTCTCAGCCTATGAGGGGAAAAGAAATCTTTCCATTATAAACTGTTTCTCTTATTTGTAACTCTCAAATCCAGAGGCAGACACTGTGCTGATGGACTTCAGGGAACCTATTGTCCAGGGCCTTGAGACCCTTTTTCCAAATCAGACGCCCAGCTGTGAGAATCGATTACCAGTTTCACACAAGTGGTCCTGAGCTAGAGCGAGAGGCCAGCCTGGCACCATCCTTTAGTTGGTTATAGGTTTGGCTTTTATCCATCCTGGTCATTTTCTTATTTTCTTTGACTTTTTTCTTAATCATTTCTTATCTGATTACATGCAATTCAATTACCCAACAGAATTCACCATGTTCCTAAATGTCTTCACTGCTTGCAGAGTCGAGCTCAGAGAGCAAAGTCCATCCTCTGCTTCTTAGGAGCACACAAGAGGAAGCTGATTTATTGTAACGTGCAATCTCTTTCCGATGAGAGCAGCCATCTCATTCCAATTACCAATCTAATTGCCATGATTCACCAAAATGAGAGCTTCATATAGATGTGAATTATTATTGTTTGAAGGTATTATCGTAATAGCGTATTGAGTAATAAAAATGTTAAAATATTTACTATTGGTCCACGGGATACAAAATAGATCTAATTGTATGTCCTTCAGTAATGATCTCATTATCATTATTCTAATGCTGCCCTGAAAGTTACAGGCCAGTGTCCACTGTTGGACGGTCATAATCTAATGTTCTTTTCTTTCAAATAGGATATAACTATGTCTGTCCTTTGCCTACTGCTAGGCCCCCAAATAGCATCAATTAGAATGTAAAATTGAGTGCTAATGATGTTATTCATTAACATACATTTTTTAATGAATCCCATTTTAGATATGCAAATATGGGTTAGCCGACTTGCTCCGTGGCAGAGTCAAGAACCCACATCTTGACAGCCAAGAACACTAGTGGAAGAGGCATTCTGCTAGAAAGTGTGTTGAAAATCCTCTAAAATAAAGCACACAGCACTCAGCATTTAGGGAAAGGCTTCGCTCCCCATCCCTCCTCCAGGCTCAGTGGCGCTCACACAAAGGCAGTACCTGGGCCGCATGGCTGTGTGCTCCACAGACGGTGACATGGGGACCCGTTCCTTCCAAACGTGCAACAGCGCCTCCCCGGCTGAGTGACGATTGATTGATGTAGGACCAAGAAGAAGGGCTGGAGGGAAAAAAAGAGTTAGAGCTGCCTTTGATTTAACAGTTCTGCCTGATTTTTAAATATGCATTTTTTTTTCTTTCATGTTGGATAAAGGGGCAATGTCTGCAAAAGAAAACAAGAAATCCCATTTGTCTTTCTTTCTAAATGAGTCCTTCCGTGGCTTTGTATTTTGAGCAGGAAAAAATAAATAAAGGAGAATCAAATAGGCACAAGATAAATTTTCGTTCTGTGTTTTATAGGGAACTTTGTATTTTCCACAATCAAAATGATCATCTCCCAAACAAAAAGAAATGACAAAAAAAGGAAAGGAAAAGGAAAAGCAATGCCTGACTTTGCCAAACTTTACAGACAACAGTTGTATTAAGATTCGCCTACAGTTCCCTCATATTTTCCTCTTCTGTTGTGAGTAGGGGCGTGGCTGAGTTCAGCAGAGGTTTTCTGTGTTTAATATGTGGGGACATTTGTAAGGAAAAGCAATTAGCCAATATTCTGTAGCAAATCAACAGTAAATTTGTGATTGGGTCTTTCTTTCCTCAAACACTGTTGAATAAATTAATACTCAAATACATATGTTTCTGATGCACTGACGACCGACACTTTTTTTTATCATTGCACAATACCACACTACCACAAACGGTTTTCATGCACAAAACTCGGGTTTGTCTTACAGGCAATTAAAAGCTTCTCTCAGATGTTGCCAGAATGACATTCTCTCAGCCATTAGCTTTTTGTAGGTCAAGCAAATCTCGTTGACTTTGAAGCACCTTGGCCAGTGGCTATTGGTGCCTCTCGACTGTGCCATGTCATTACTAGTTTTCCTATGCCATTATTTTCCGACCCTTGCCCCATGACTCTGTGTGATTGTGATGGATAGGAACTTTGTTACCAATATCAAGTGATGTCTTTGCATTATCCTCTGGGTCAAGAGAGAAATGATTGTTTCCTTGTTAACCTTTGGATGTTTAAGAATTCTACGTGTCTGATCTTTTTGTTCCCGCAGTTGAGGCCTTGAGGCGGATCGTTTCTCTGGGTTTGTGCTGTCTGCGTCTGTAAATGAGTGGCAGAGGGCCTGGGAGCTCTATGCAGAGGGTCAGACTCCAGAGGCTGGTGCCGGCTCTGCCCTGATACCCGCACGGGGTCCTGGGTAAATATCAGGACCCCCAGCCTTAAGAAGGATGTATGTACTTCAAAGTGTGTGGCACTTCTAGTTGCAAAGGGGGACCTGCCCTTTCTTCTGATGGGTGCTCTGTTAGCCAGGAGGCAGGGAGGTCCTCGGAAGCCCCCTACAGTCCTCGGTGCCAGAGGTTTCACACAGTTAAGGATGACTGCTGGTGTTTGGCTGGCTTTCCCGTTCTCATTCCTTTCTCATTTTTGCACATTTCAGGGTGCAAACATCCTGCACTCATATATTCCAAGTTTGCCAAGACCTATGGGAAGAATATTTGGCCTCAAAGAGTGCTCTTCTTGCCTTGATTTGCAGGGCAAACTGTGCCTTCTAAGAGGAAGACCTTGTCTGCCCTTTGGCAATGAGGGGTCTACACAATAATCACACTTTCACTCAAGGCACAACTTCAGGCTGAAGGCCCTTGTCTATTTGGTTGCTTCTGAAAGGCGCTTTGTTGCTCTGCATTTTGTGCAGAGATCGAAACTGAATTTTATCAGATATGAAGAAACCAGTTTAGTTTGTTTTAATCTTTATAACCCGCAAAGGGACTGCTTGCAAGGAGCTAATATCTCGAAGCCATCAAATCCACTTTTACCCAGATTTTCCATTTTAAATTGTTCTCCAAAACCCTTTTTTTCTCCCTCTCTTTCTGTAAGAGTGTATGTTCTTATATTGATCCACTCTTTTTTGAAACATAGTACCGAGGTGATTGATGTTTCATCATAGAACCAATATCATAAGAATGAATTATTTAATATCGGCAAAGATCTTTGAAGATAAATTAATCCACATAAGTACTAAGCATGCCTCAACTATTACATACGATTATCTTGAATATGTTTTCAAATTATAGTTTACAGGTGTCTACTGGAGCTACATGAGCCTGGATTCTTAGGCAATTCTTCTCCTATAGCTTTTTTTTTTTTTTTTTTTGTAATCCCAACGGAAGTCATAATCTTACACACTTGTTTGTTAAAAGTATTAAAAAGTCAACTCTATTTCCATCTCCCTTTCAAGAAGGCAACTTTCTAGACTTCTTCAAGAAGGGAGAGGCTCGGGCGAGCTGTGCGCTTTCCTGGGAGAACTTCAAAATGAAATGTCCTGAACTCTTCATTTGATGAGCAAGGCTGTTTCCACCCTTCCTCCTCTGCCCTGCTGGCTGTCTTAACTCGAGTATGCTAGCAGTGAACATACGGGTAATACACTGCCTGTTGAGAAGCTTAAGTTCTAACATAACAAACAATTCTTGAGTTCCTAATGCTCTGAGGTCTCTAGACACTCATAGGCATCAATGGTTAGAAAATACAATATTGAGATTGCGACTGACATTTTCAGAATGGACTGCAAAGGGTTGATTTTGGTGGGAAGGAGGTACATAATTCCCTTATTGCAGTCATCTGAACAGGAGCTGTGTTGCAGAGCTAGGGGCAGAGAAGAGCAGGAAACAAAGTAAAAGAATGCTACTAAAAAAGGGTTAACGAAGTTGGGTGATCGTTGTGCATTTTGTTTGTTTCTTTATCCATTCAGTAATTCATTTAAGAAACAAAGTGCCTATTTTGTATCTTACACTATGTTAGATCCTGAAAACGAACAGAGAAATGGGACTCTGAAATTAGTGAGTCCACATCCTGGTCCTTAGCAGAGTGGTATGAAACAGTGGCTGAGTTAAAACGATACAAGATTACACACAGGCACAGCAGGTGGGAGAGCCAATTCCATGTGTCAACTTGATTGGGCCAGGGAGGGCCCAGATGGGACATTGTTTCCGGGTGTGTCTGTAAACGCATTGCTTGATGAGATTAAGATTTGAATCTTTGGACTCTGTAAAGTAGATCACCCTCCCCAACGTGGATGGGCATCATCCAATCCCCTGAGGACCTGAATAAAACAAAAGGTGAAGAAAGGGCGAATTTGCCCTGATTTTTTCTTTTCTTTTCTTTTTCTTTTGCCCCTGCTCACTGTTGCACTGAGACATTGGTCTTCTCCAGCCCTTTGACCGGCTTTCCTGGGTCTCCAGATTGTAGACAACAGATCATGAGACTTCTCAGCCCCCCATTCCTCATCACGAATGCATGTGTGTATATATATATATACATCCTACCGCTTCTGTTCCTCTGAGAAACCCTAATCCAGCAGGTAAAAAGAAGAGTTGAAAGAAGAAGAAAAACAAGAAAGCGAGCAAGAAAGAAGGGAACTTGCCGGTGGGCTATTGCAATAATGTTTGTTGCAGAAAGAACGGA
>RJWJ010037697.1:0-15432 GCA_004363605.1 Indri indri
CAGAAGTTCCATCATTAAGAATTTCTTGGTGAGGTGCAGTGGCTCATGCCTATAATCTTGGCACTTTGAGAGGCTGAGGTGGGAGGATCGCTTGAGGCCAGGGATTCCAGACCAGCCTGAGTAACATAGCAAGACCCCATCTCTACTAAAAATAGAAAAATTAGCCGGGTGTGGTGGCACATGCCTGTAATGCCAGTTACTTGGGAGGCTGAAGCAGGAAGATTGCTTGAGCCCAGGAGTTTTAGGTTGTAGTGAGCTATGATGATGCCACTGCATTCTAGCCTGGGTGACAGAGCAAGACCCTGACTCAAAAACAAACAAACAAAAAACAAACAAACAAACAAAAAGAGAATTTCTTCCTTTAGGATAAGTTTCAGACCACAGATTCAAGGGAAATATTTTTAAGAGCCTGACCTCTGCATCTTTGTTCTCTTTAGCCACTTAGAAGCACTCAATATTGCTTAACTTCTTCTCCTTATGGGACATTGCCATTCTGATTCTTGTCCCAACCCTCCTTCCCTTCCTTTAGCCCATGTCTATATTCTTTACTGACTCCTCTTCTTGCTCCCATTCTTTGGGAGCCCAAATGCTCTCTTAATACACTTTCCCTCAGAAATCTATTCCGACTTCAACTAGGAGCATGATTGTCAATCAATATGTCAATCTTTCACCTCTTCCAACCTTCATACAACATCTCTCAACTTTCCTATGGGCATGTCCTCCTACGGGAAGTCCTCCCGGTAACTCAATCTCAGCATGACGAAACCATCTTCTCCTCCCCAACCTCCTACCTCTGGATCTCCTGTTCACTCAGGCTGGGGCACAAGTGTGACATTTTCCTCTCTTTCCCTTCCACTTTCAATCACTCCTGGGTCATTTCTGTTTATGTTTTCACAGGTGAGCTCCTTTCTCTGTCATTACCATAACTCAGGTTCTCTCTTTCCACTTGTGGCTTTGCTGTGGCCTCCTCACCAGACTGCTTCTTGCCTGCCCTAGATCCCTCCATTTATGGGGGGGACCATCTGTTGAATACTTAATACATATGGTTGAAGTCAAAGAGATTTTTAAAGTTGTTGAGCATGATTTATTTTCAGCAGTTGCAGCCTCTTATAGTCTTTTTCACACGCATCACTTGTGCATGGTACTTGAGTGAGACCAGAGGACAACTTCAGCTCCAAGGCCTTTCTTTCAGGCCTGGCCTATCACCCATCCTAGACCTGATCACTTGCCCGACACACACTGCCTGAGCCTCACCTGTCAGACACTGCATCTTCCTGCCATTCCTATCATCTATGGGGGCCTCTCCCCAGTACCTGCCCCCTCCAGTGGGACAAATCCAATTCCTAGCCACAGCCCTTCCCTGTTTCCTGCCCAACCCACCCACATAAGTTGTTAAATAAGATGAAGTGGCCATTTCCTGGTACTGTCAAGAAAGTTCAAGTGAATCAGACCTATTTCCCATGTAGCTCACTGTTACGGCACAAGAGATGTTTTGCAAGAGGGAGTAGTTCAATTTTTGTATCTCAATTATTACCTCAAGAGATGTTCTTCATCCTTAATTGTGTGCTGTTATTCACATGATATCAGAGTGCCTATGATTCCATTATGTAACATTGTTAAAATGACAAAATTATAGAGCTAAGGAAGATTAGCAGTTACTGGTTATTAGAGATGGGGTCAGGAAGGAGGTGGGTATGGTTATAAAAGGATGACATGAGGGGTTCTTGTGATGGAACTGTCCTGAATCTTGCCTGTGGTGATGGATACAGAAACTGACTCTCGGGATGAAATGGCATAGAACTGAATGCACACACCATGCACACACAAGTGCGTACACACATGTACAAGGAAAACTAGGGAAATCTGAATAAGGTTGTTGGATTTTATCAATGTCAGTATCCTGGTTGTGCTATTGCACTACAGGTATAAAGAGATGTCACCATTGGGGGAACTGGATGAACAGGACATGATGAGATCTCTCTGTACCATTTCTTACAACTGCATGTGAATCTACACTTCCCTCAAGGTAAAAAGGTCAATTAAAAAAAAAAAGTTAGCACTTCTAGTTCTAATACTTTAGTGGTATTTGTTGAACTGAACCACTTATTCTTTCAGCCAATTCTGCCTCTTGGGAGTAATAGATTTCATGGGATTTTTGTTCACTTAATGAGAGCATGTTTCCACTTACTTTCCAGAATGTACTGCTAGCTCCAGCTTCTCCAGCTCCCTCCTGTTCTCATATGCATGATTTTGTAGACATCAGTCATACTGCTTGTGGTTCTTTGCCTATGGACTGAAGAATCCCAGTAAGTTTAACCCAGCCTCAATGCTCCCTGGGTTGTTTAAACTGTTTCTCTTGGGTCCCTCACTTGTGCATTTCTGCTTTCTAAAGCCCATGGGCTCAGAACCACACTCGGCCTCAGCCAAGGGTGACAGCACCATGATTTGGAACAGTCAGAATAGGGTCATCTGTTCAGTTTTTATTTTCCCTCTTTTCTTCTTTTTTTCTTTCCAATATTTTTGACCATAGAAACACATTAAGTGGATGTCTTTGGAGTCCAGTCTGGGAAAGACTTTCAGATGAATTACCTGGGTCTTCACTGAGAACTCAGATCTCTGAATCCTGTAAGTTGCAGAAAACTCCTCGGCCGCCTTTCTCAACCCTTTCACGTAATCTCCTGGGAGCTTGAGGTTTCTTCCCATCAATTTGCCAATTTGATATCCAAAAAAAACTTAGTGCCAAATCTGAAAGCGTACTGCACTCTCCATACTCTGGTTTATTTATAAACCAAGTCAGTGCATTGGAGTCCAGTTCTAATTCCATAGCCATGTGCATTCACCCCTTCTGGATGTTTCCTACCCCTAGGTCAGAGTCCTGTGTTTGCTAAACCCCACCCCGACTGTCCGTGCCCAACACACACAGTTACATACAGACGACCAAGGAGGTTTTGCTAAAAGGTAAAACTGAGAACCATGGCACAACTCATTACAGAATCCTAGAGGCAGGAAACTGTGTGGTCATCCAATTCGATACCCCCCTAACTCAGAACTTCACTGTCAGGGATTCCTTCTTAGGGTGCGTCTATGGCTGTTTGCCCTCTGGAGGGACAAAGGGTCCATTTCTCATTTCTCGTCTCCTCCTCCTATGGTGTTTCTCCACTTACTGAAACCCTGTGTCTTGGGTGTCACACACTCGCTGCTTCAGCCATTTAGGGCACATCAAAGGCAGACAAAGGATACCACTGCTCAACCCACTTCACTGTGTGTCTCAGAGGAAGTAGGATTTGGTGAAAGCACCTGATGGTGGAGTTACAAAGATCTGGGTTCAAACATCCAATCCTGCACCTCCTGATGCACAACCTCAAGCAAATTGCTAACAACCTCAGACTTTGTTTCCTCGCATGTAAAACCTGTCACAAAAGGTTGAGGTAAGAAGCAAGTGAAGTCATATATGTAAAACACCTGGTGTGTGGTAGGTGCTCTCACTCTGATGCCTTCTGTTACTAGCAGTAGCTCTAGTGATTTTATCGAACACTTGCTATGTGCTAGCTACCACATTGAGCACTTTGATGCAACATTCATTTCTATTCCTCACAGTGATTCTAGGATAAATGCACTACTATCATTTTTCACTTTACAGTTGAGAAAGCCAGGGCCTGGTTAAGTTACCTCCCCAAGGCCACATAGCTGGAAAGCAGTAGAACCAAATTTCAACCCCAGGTTTTTCTGAAACTAGAGCTATGAGGCCTAATGCACAACTCTATGTCATCTGTTTTTCTCCTTCCTCCCTCAGAGAACCTCAATACATTAATCAGGCAGTCACCTCACATCCTTACTAAGAGGAGACAGTGTAGCGCTACAGAGAATATGCATATTTCAACTGGAAGGCATCATAGTACTGCTCGCTCTATGTTTATGTAATTATCATGAATTTTAAATTAACGTCAACTGAATTAATGAGGTCACACATTAAAGAAACAAAACATGATCTTTAGGGTACTTTTTGGTTTTAAAATTTGATGATTCTATGTACATAGCAAATTACAGGGAAATAAACAACTAAATAATTGAAGAAACCGGAAGACTACACAGAGGCTGGTTTGGGTTAGGATTGTTCTTAGAACCCAAAAGCCATGGCTTTACTGAGACAAAATGGCCAAACCTTCCATCCGTCTAATCCTCTCTGACCTTGTGCTCTAAAGCAAGAACCAGGACTTGGAAATTCTCATATTCACTTCTTTAAGGGAGGCACAGAGACTTTCGTCAGTGTGTTGATTCCTATTAATTAATTTTTAGAAGCTCTTCTGTTAATTTTTCCTAAAGTTCAAGGGTACAATCCTTGAATATTGGCCAATTAATTAAAGGTTATGTATGGACCTCTTAATCAAGGCTCTCATCTTTACATGTCCTTATCCTCGGAGGTGTGAGGCAGTGATCTCTTGGTAGAAGGGAGAGGGGCTAACTTTTCCTGTGTCATTCCCAAGAGATGAGCATAGCCATGCATAAAGGAATGGGTCACTTGTGCATCTGGATGGCAACCCTGTGCAGTGGAAATAGCATAGGCCCAAGATTCGCATTGACTCAAATGTAAGTCTCTTACCCTTTGGGCCTTGGTGTATTCAACTATAAAAAGGAAATAATAATAATATTACCATAGGGAGGCTGTAAAGATTAAATGAGATAATGAATGTGAAATGCCAAGGTGCGACTCCTTTATTAGTTCATTCAATAAATATTTATAGAGCATCTCTGTGGGCCAGGCCCATGCCATGCACCAGAATTACAATGGATTGTATTGTTTAGAGTGGAAACAAAGACAGACATCATTCCTGCCCTCATGGAGCTCACAGTCTATGGAGAAGAAAGAAAAAAAAAGCCACGAATACAGTTTTGTATTGTGTACTTAAAAATTTGTCAAGAGGGTAGAGTTCAAGAAAAAAAAAGAGAGGCTAGATCTCATGTTAAGTGCTCTTACCACAATAAAATGAATAAATAAATAACATAAATACACAAATAAGCTAGTGTATTTAAGTATAAAAAAAAGTATGCACACACACTAATGAGTTAACACCAGTGAAGCATTTAGAATATTGTTGGGTACAGAGGAAGTGCTATGTAAGTATGTGTTGAATAAAAAATAAATTCAAACGTTAGGGCTTTATTTTAAGGAAATAGTTATGATATGTGGAAAGATTTAATTGAAAGGATGTTTAACCCCAGGATTGTTAATCTAAAGAGGGAAACAAATGTCTAATAGTGGACGATTGACTACGTAAATTGTATCAATCCACAAAAAAATGAATGAAAGAGAATATGGGGTGTGCTACTATAGCCGGTGTGGATGGAGAGGGCCTCTGTGAGCAGGTGCAGTTCCACAGATCAGTGACGAGTAGGAAGGATTCATCCTGTGCAGGTGGTGGAGATGGCGATAGAATAAGAAAGAACATTCCTGGCAGAGGGAACAGTAGACGCCAGCCTGGGAGGTGGGGAGGGGCTTGGTGAGTCCGAAAGAAAGATGAGCCCAGAGAGGAGAGAGCTGAAGGTACAGGGGGAGGTAGGGGACCCTGGGGAACCAGGTGAGGGCTGGCCCCAAGGCTTCCTAGGCCATCAGAATGAGGTTGGATTTTATTGCAAGTGTGATGGGAAGTCTTTGAAGAGGTTTGAGTGGGCAGATGGCATGATCTGATTACATGTTAAGACGACTGCATGGAGAATGGATGGGGAGGAGAGCAGAGGTGGAGGCCAGGAAGGAGGCTGGTTGAGAGGCCTCCACAGAAATCCCAGTCCTGGTGAGCGAGGAAGGCGGTGGAACTGGGCGGGTCTGGGGCAAGTTTGGAGTCAGCATCAAGGGCACTCGCAGATAGATTGCATATCCAGGTGAGAGAAGGTAAAGAATCAAGGCCGAAGTCTAGATTTTTGGTTAAAATAATAGGAAAAATCAAGGTGTCACTTATTAAGATGGGGGAAGACTGATTTTGGAGAGAAATGTAAAGTTTGGCTCTGGACACGTTGGATTTGAGACATCTGTGAACTGTCCACGTGGAGAGATCAAACAGGCTATGGAGAAGTTGGGGTTGGAGATGTAAATTTGAAAGGTGTCAACTGTATCGATGATGTTTAAAGCCTAAATCAATAAAGGCTGCTTTCTATTGCCATTTAATAATAATAACAGCAAGCACTAGTTTATGAGTTTTCTGTCTTATTCTTCAGTTATAGCTGTTATCTTAGTCAGTTTGAGCTGCTGTAACACAAATGCCATAGACTGGGTGTCTTAAACAACAAATGCTTCTTTCTCATAGTTGTGGAAACTGAGAAGTACAAGGTGAAGGTGCCAGCAGATGCAATGTCTGGTGAGGGCTGCTTCCTGGCTAGCAGGTGACCGTCTTCTTGCTGTGTCCTCACGTGGCAGAGAGCAGAGAGAGAGCGCAAGCTCTGGTGTCTTCATCCCTTTCTAAGGGCACTAATCCCGTTTATGAGAACTCCACCCTCATGACCTAATTACCTCCCAAAGGCCCCACATCGAAATACTATCACGTTGGGGATTTCGGCTTCAATATATGAATTTGAGGGGTCATAAACATTCGGTTCACAGCCGTTACCAAACCTACCCATTAGGTTTTGTACCCTCAGGAGTTGTAACTGACTTAGGAGAGGGGGGATATTTGTGGAGGAAGATTCCAGAACTGTTGGAATTCTCTACTGGGCAGGCTGCTATATAGCTGGGATTTGACAGATCTGTCCCATGGCATGGAGAGACCTTCCCCACATCTCTGAATGCATCAGTATCAGCAGCCGCTGTTATGTTGGTAGGTCTGGCTGGTGTGGCTCACCTTGCTGAGTGATGGTGAGTGGGACTGCCAGCCTGGCTTTTGAGTCTGGAGGGGCTGAGCCCTGTGGGCTGCGTGGGGAGGGCCACATAGACTTCACTGCAGAGGGGAAGGCTCACAGCCTTGACAGGACACCTCCTGTTGTCTGCCGTCTGATTGCCACCTGGGGAAGGCTGCCGTGCCATGAAAAGGTAAGAAGTTATATGGTTTATCGGTCCATTGCCATCTTCCCTACCTTAGGGAAACAAACTTTGTGCCACAGGTCACGGGATAAATGCCTCATAAGGGGCTGCATTTCTTATTTCTGTGCAGGCACCTAAGGGAATGGAAGAGAAAAATCGATGAGCGTTTTCGTTCTGTTCTCTATTTTCCCCTGCAGGCAGATATGGCCAGATCAGAGGAATTATATGAAAAAAGTTCTATTGGGATGAACGTAAAGAGATGTAGGTTCTATGTCTCATTCTACTACTTACTGTCTGCTGACCTTTTGCAGCAAGTCCCTTGAACATTCTGTGTCTCAGCTGGTCGATCTGTAGAGAAGGAGCAATCTATGCTCTGCTCTTGCCCAGAGTTTTTTTTAAGGGGCAAATGAGACAAGAGGTGTGAAGGTTCTTTGGCAATGCAAAGTACTTTAGAAATAGGAGGCATTTGCTATCGTATATTCAGCCATATACCCTCTTCTGATGGAAGTTAGTCTGGTGAGGAAGACAAACAGGAGAGCCCCTGGATCTAGGCCAGGGGTTCTTACAGTGGTCCCCAGACCAGCTGCACCTGGGAACTGGGTAGAAACGCAGACTTCTGGGCACCACCCTAGACCTACTGCATCAGAAAGCCCTCTAGGAGCACACTCAAGTTTGAGAACCACTGGTCGAGGCATTCAAGAAAGCACTTCCTGAGAAAATGACTGTAATAAACCTGAGCAATAATCAGAAGAATGTAGCCAGACAAAGAGGGAAATGTGGAAATAAGAATACTATTCTGGAGGAAGGTCCTGGCATGAGAGCGAGCGTGGTCCTTTGGAGAAATTGACCTAAGTCCAACGTGGCAGGAGCCAAGGAAGAGCAAGTGTGGGAGGAAATGGAATGAAGCAGCCAGATACGAGGGGCCTTGTAAACCAGGGGATAGAATTTTCAGTTTATGCTCAGGTCAATTTGGAAGCCATTAAAGGGGTTGGAGCAGAGAAAGCCTTTTTCTGGTCAATAACACACTCTTGTAATTTTAAAACATTTTCTTACAATCCAATGAAGGCAGTTAATTGTCTTAATTAGAGCTTACACTCTAATTTGGAAAAAGACACAATGCAACTATTGGGCCAATCCATGAATATATATTAAACACTAATTATGTGTTTGGCACTGTGCTAGGCACAACAAAGGGTGCAGAAAAAGATAGGGCTCCTTCTTTCAGAGGACTGAGAAGCGGGGTGAGAGGACAGGAAACAGGCACACACCCCGGCACCTGGGAAGACACCAGGCATCCTCGCATTGAATCCTTGGTGGCCTGGGCTGGCTGTGGCAGCATTTCAGAAGGCAAATGAGTGCCAGGGCAGCCAGGCAAGACTTCCAAGAGGAGGAGCTTGTTTGGGAGAAAGCACAGGGCCAGAGATTAGCAAGGAATTTCCCTGTATCCTGGGGAACAGGCTCGCCAGGGCCAACAGTTCACTTTGGGAAATTCTGGAAAATCTGCTGGGAGGTGCAGCTGAGACCAGGCTGTGCAGCCAGGCCTAGGGAGAGGGAGCCCCAGACTGTCCTGCCCCCAGTGAAGCTGTCCTTGAGGTTGTGGTCAAGGGCACTGCTAACAAGCCCCAAGCAGGATATTAGGGGTCTTTCTCTGCAATTGCCACTGAGAATTCCGTGTCTAGTCTCTTTCCCAGGCCCTCAGGTATCACCAATGGTTGACTGGTTTGCACTTGTTTTTAAACCTTTTTTTATTAAAAGAATCAGAAAAAAGTGCACAGATGTTAAGTGCACAGCACAAAGAATTTTCTCAGGTGAACACACCCATGTTACTCCCACCATGATCAGGAAACAGGACGTTTCCAGCACCCGGAAGTCCCCCTACTCTGCCATCCGCCTTCTGCAATCTCCCCGCCCGAAGGGAGTCAATGCCTGACTTCTAACTTGCTTCTTTTTGTACTCTATGGCCACTTTGGTTTCAGCCTTCCCAACAGTGCGTTTGTGAGATATATCCGTACTGTTGCCTGTGGGTGTAGACCATTCATTCTCATCGCTGTACAGCATTCCACAGTGCGAATACTCTGCAGCTCACGTGTCAGTTCTGCTGTTGAGGGGCATTTGGGTAGTTTCCAGCTTGGGGCTATCACTTGGTTGCATTTTAACCCTTGGTCTGGGCCTTTCTCTTCAGTTTGCTCAGATTCCCCTTATTGTTACTAATTTCACTTCCTCTAAAACTTTTCTACTCTGTTATGTGTGTTTGCCAAAGAAAACAAATAAAAAAGAATACTGCATAAAAAATTAATACCAGGGGATCAGAGGAGATGGGGGGAACACAATACTAGCACCAGAGAGCACCCTCCTCTTCCTCCCTCCTCCCCCCTCCCTCCTCTCTTCCCCTCCCCTCCTCCCCCACCCCTCTCCTCCTCATCCTCAAGAGCCTAGGCTAAGGGACATAACTGCACCAGCTGAGGATGCTGACAGCCAGGCACCGGCAAAACCAGGCAAGGTAGATGCTCTCCGGAGCCTGCGAAGGGCAGGAAATGTGTCTTGTTTATTTTTATAAATGACTTGGCGTAGAAACTTGGTAAATGTTTCTTGAATGAGTGAGTTTCTAATAAAATAAAGTGTTCAGGTCGCCTGTGAATCTATGAGGTGCCAGGTGGGCCCTGAGAATACAGTGAGCTATAAAATCCTTCTCTGGAGCATCTTCTGGGAACACTTGGCCCAGCACTTAGTCCTGTGCCAGGCACCTGCTAGGCACGTCCCACCTCTCGCCCCCATGATCGTTCCACCCTCAGTGAGGAAGCTACGTTCCTTACCCCCTATGCAGATGGGGAAGCTGAGGCACAGCTGGCCTGAGAGCCTGCCCAGCTTCACACAGCCAGTGGGAGTCCAGGGGGACGTTCAAAGCCAATGTCAGGCTTGAATCCGTGCTCTGACCACAGGACTGGTGTCAAGTGAGCGTAGACCACGAAACAGGGAGCATATAGCCAGGCGTCCCCAGGGCCGGCTGGCGGGGAAGCCCAGCTTTTCAGAGGTGGGGGGGCTGGGTGGGCCCTTCACAAAGGTGATGCTTGGATAGGTGCGGAAGAGCAGGTGGGGACTGTGAGATGGGCCAGCCCCTACTTCCTGCTGGCATGGGGCCCAGAACATTAGAGGGCTGGCAGGAGGCTGTCCAGAGGAGGTAGGAGTCTGGGGAGACGAGAGGCGTTTCCTGGTTGTGCTGGGAACACAAACCCTGGGAGCAGATTGCGCCAATCAACCCACCCAGTGCTGCTCGGCTGAATCAATATTTCACGCTCAAGGATCTCTGCAGCCCTGACTTGTACATTTCATGTGAGCTCAACTTCCCTCCTCAGCCAGTCTCCTAAGGCAGCTGCTGCCCGCTGCCCCCAGGACACATGCTTGAGGCCCTCACCTGGACCCTCAGAGCCACGCGGCCCCCACCTTGCCCTCCTGGTGCCCATTCCAGGATCCACCCACAGGAAGCTGAGAGCCAGACCCGCTGGGAGCCCCTCCCTTCCCGCAGACTGGAGAGCTTAACTCCACTCCCCATCCTGGGCAACCCTCTCCACAACACACAAACCATTAGCATTTATTAAGGTTTTAGAAGCTAGGTATTAAAACACTGTGCAGGAAGCCCCGCAGGCTGGCAGAAACACTTAGAATTCTCTACTCATCCCCTTTCCCTACCAGCAGTTTGCTAATTACCTTGAAGATGGTGCGCTTTGAAAGCCCAACTCCGCACGCACATGCTCCTTTCTTCCTTTGTTTATGTTAGCTCAGTGGTTCTCAAACTTGCTGGTGAAAAAGCCTTTCTGAACAAGGTGGTCGACGCGACGCACGTAGGCTGCACTTGCCAAGCAACTGAAGGGCTTCTCAAGGATAGTTCTAAATCTGTGCAATTTTTGCCCTTTGCATTGACTTCAGAATTGAAGCCCCACTGTACTGCTCTGGTGGTTGGGAAGAAAAGTCTCCCTCCTGCCCCCTCCCAATGGGACAAAGGCCCACTCGTGCCTCCTCCCCCGACCCCCCCAGGGACCCTGGCAGCTGCATGCCCTACCTCGCCAGCAGCCAAGAGGACACTTCTTGGAGACTTGGAAATCCCTGCCACTTCTGGAGGGATTTAAATCCAGTTGGCCTGAGCTGAGCCTATTTTTTTTTTTTTTTTTTTAGAGCCAGGAGTTTGTCTCTCTACTAGACAATGTGCTCATCAAAGGCAAGACTGTTTCTCCCTCTCTGATTCTCCCTTTCCTTCTTTGTCCCTTCTTCCTCCCCCCTCCAATTCCTCTGCCTCTTCCTCCCTCCTTCCATCCCATCCCCACTCAATATTTCCATCATTAAGCACAGTGCCTGGCACAGAACATTATTCTATAAAGTTTGATAAATGAATGAATGAATGGCTTCAGAGGAAAAACCACTTTTATTTTTTAATTTTTTTTTCAGTCTGGGGCAATTGAAACTAGATTGTCATGTTCACCTTTCTGTCTTTTTCATTATTCCCTGAAAGCACAAACTCAATTTAGGCTTTAGTGAAAAATGAAGAGCATTAGACCAACCTTTTAAAATTGCTTGGTCAGTACTTCCTACTTGCCTGTACTTCACGGTGCTGTCATCGCTGGGTAATTATAACATTAAGCATGTACCTGATCAGCAAGTTGCTTTTAATTAAAATCCTCCGTTGGTTTCCTAGCACCCCATAGCTTCTGGAGCATTCGTTCAACTTCTTGGGCCTTGAGCAGTTTCAGCTCCAGGGGGCACAGGAGCCACTGTCCAGAGTTCCTGGGTCAACGCATCCCCTTCCTCAGCCTCCCCCGACTTTCCCAGTGTTTGGCCAGCTGTGTGGTAAGCAGCTCATTATGTCCCCTCTAGAACCAGGGGCTACCTATCCGTGGATGGGAATACCGAGGTGTGCAGAGGGGAGGGAGGAACTTCTCTTGGCAATTCCTAAACCATGTCCAACCCGCAGTGAGATTCTTCCCTGTGGCTTTGCTGCTGGGGACCACCTGGGCCTCCTTCCATTTGTCCATGCAGAGGCGATAGCAGCTGTGGCAGGGCTGTTTTTACTCCATTCCCTTTGCATGTATTTACAGGTTCTACAGCTCAGCAGGAGTCTAGTTCTGGACTCAGGCAGATCTGCTTGTAAGTGCTGGGAAAAAATCCTCACTTTTCTGACCTTCGTTTTCTCCTCTGTAGAATGGGAAAAATAATAGAACCTATGCCATGGACTTGTTATGAGAATAAAATGATATATGTAAAGAGCTTCACATAGCTCCTGGCACATAATAAATGCTCAATTAAGTGATAGCTAATACAATAATAGTATTATAGCACTTCCTAGCAGAACCCAGTAAGGAGGCTGCCAGGTTTTTGACAGTCTCCAGAGGAGGACAGTGTCCCTTTGTCCCTTTTTTGCAGTGTTGAACACTCTTCAATGCCTAGGGAGGAGACGAGTCTTGGTACAGCACGTCAATAGTCTCTGCTGTCAAGACTCCCCTACTTTTTATGATACAAAAGTTATCAGCAGCAACTCGTTGAGAACATTCATTCTTTCGACAAATGTTTACAAGCCTACTATGCACCAGGTCCTAAGTGAGGAACATCCTAGACAAGGCCTTGTTCTCATAGGGTTTATATTTGGGAAGGGAAGACAGACAATAAATAAGAGTATGAATAAATGGACAAGGCAGGGTTACCTGCTGGTAAGCACTGGGAAGAAAATGAGCAACACAATGCTCATTTGAAAAGAGGCAATTTGGGGAGAGGCACTGTTGAGTTCTAGTGGCTGAGGAGAAAGAGCCATCAGGCATGAACTGGATTTGGGGCAGAGTCAGGGCAAGTGCAAAGGGCCAGTGGCAGGAACCAGCCTGGTGTGTTCAAGAAACAGACAGGAGTCGAGGGTGACGGGCCTGGGAAGGCCAGTTCCAGTAGAAATCAGAGAGCCTGCCAATCATAACATCACATTCCCAAGCCTGAAATTAGATCTCTTATAATTGTGGGCCATACATTTGGCTATAAATACTGAATATAGAGTAGGCTTCCTTCATGGGGCAGGATTTAATATGAACTTTGGATACAAAATAAAGTCATGCATTGTGTGAAAGAGAGCCTGGCATGAATCTGGGCACTGAAACCTTTTAAGGGCACTTTAAAGCATTACGTTTCCAAAAATCTGTTGTGAAGCTCCGATGCCAGGAGTTGCTTCTAAACCAAAAGTTTCTGGGAAAGTATTCCAAAAATTTGGGGAAATTATAAACTAGATTTCATTCTCCAAGTTAAAAAAAAATGCCATTAAAGGTTGGGAAAGTCTTGCAGCAAAGACAACTGTTTCACCTTTTGTAACCCAAGGCATCCCAAGTTTACTTGACCACGGAACCTTATTTATTTTCAGAACTCCTATTAACATCCCCCAGAATTACAGCACCAGGGAACACCCTTTGAGGATCACTGTAAAGAAAAAGCCAGGGTCTGCGGCCAAGGGACCAGCAGCGGCAGTGATTTAGCACCTGTGGCCACAATGGCTCATGCAAATGATCCCCTCCAGGAACTCAAATGGAGTGTCCACTGTGCCTTTGCTGGCTCTGATCCACTTGCTCTGTTTTCACTTTGACAGCAGGACACGCAAGTGCCTGGAGAGAGGGGTGAGCAGATATTGTTCATAACCCCCCAGACACAGCCGTGGCTGAGCTGGTTATGAAACGTTCTCGGGCATTAGACGACAGTGAAGCCCCAGTGTGGATTCTCCCGAAGAGTCCATGCCCACCGCCTGTAGGGTGCCATTCCTCAGGATGGGCAGTGTGTGTGGGGCATGCGGGCTGGGGGTGTTCTCAGCTCTACTCTGCTGCTAGCAACATCAAACACCTACTTTCTAACTTTGAACCCTAATGTCCCTACTGGTGACAGGGAACCTTAGTTTGTCAATCACTTGCAAGGTTCTGGATGGGTCTTAGGCTCCTGAGACTTAGAGATGGAAGGGACTCTAGTGGGAAATCATCCAGTCCCCTCTCCAAAGACAGCAGTTCTAAAATTCGGAGGACTGTGGACCCCTTTGGGAATATGATGATGGCTGTGGACCTGACCCCAGAGAAAGAGCACAGATGGAGATTCAAGTAACATTTCACCTGCAACATTAGAGGTTTGCAAGCCCTTTTACATCCCCAGTATCCCTCATGTATAAAATATTCAGTGACCTTTCCTTGAATTCCTACTTAAATCCCTTTCATTGACTCCCTTTGCTCATAGGATAAGGTGAAAACATTCTCTGACGTGGCACTCGTGGCCTTGTATGATCTATCCCCACTCCCCACTAGCCCCAGGTGTCACTCGCCAATCTCTCTGCTCCTGTTTGCTGCCTGTCTAGCCAGGCTGTGGCCCTCTGGGGTGCTTGTCCTTACCAGCTTCTGCTGTGCACAGGGCCTTTGCATGTGCTGTTCCTGTTCCCTAAAACATCTTTCTTCTTTTGTGGCCTAGATAACTCCTTATCCTTCAGATAGCAGTTCAAGGGTTACTTCCTCAAGGAAATTTCCTTCACCTTCTTTACCAGATCTTATACAACAGATTATCCATCCTAGATCTTTACCAAGTCCTGTATGTCAGATTATCCATCCTACATTCTCATAGCACTGTGGACATTTCTATAAAAAATGTATGTCCCAGTTGAAGTTTACCTCTATTTGCAAGATTAATTGATTAAGGTCTGTCTTGCCCACTAGGCAGTAAGTCTTGGGAGGGCTGGGGCTGAATCTTTGGTGTCTAATGATGTGCTTAGCACACAGTAGGTGCTCAGTGGTAGCTGAGGATGAGAGGATGACCTTGGGCTGTGAGTGCTCCCTGTATTAAGGCAACCCATTCCATGGTCCCAGAGAGCCTATTCTGTTGGCTTCTGGTTTTGAGAGGTGATAATTTATTGCTTATGTCCCTTATACTGACAGATTATGAGCGGTTTTGTCCTCTAAGTAAATCAATGACCACCACTTCAGTCTTTGCAAAGCTGTGGGCCAGGGCTCTACTATATAAATTCCCTTCAGTGAATACATCTTCAGGCAGAACTTGGACTTCACTCTGCCCACCCTCAGGCTGTAGGAGTGTATGATAACCACATCTATCAGCAGCCATCACCTGGTCCTATTCACATTTCCCTCCCACCTGCCTGCCTTCTTATTTTTCTTTCTCTTGCCCTCCTTTCTTCCAGCAGTTGCATAGGTACCCTCACAAGTTAAATTGAGAATATGAGTATACATGCACACACAACTCTTGGAGGAAATTGTGTGTGTGTGCCTGGTGGGTAAGTGTGGGTGTAAAGTACGGTAAAATTTCCCTACCAATAATTTTTATTCGTAGTTGAAGCCAACTCTGCGTGGTGGGGGGAGCACCCAGACCCCTTCCAGCCAGTGAGCCCATCCCCTCCCCGACTGCCATCACCTCCTCTT
>RJWJ010037698.1:0-15387 GCA_004363605.1 Indri indri
CATTCATCAGTTGATGGGCACAGAGGTTGATTTCATATCTTTGCAATTGTGAACTGTGCTGCGATAGACATACAAGTGCAAGTGTCTTTTTGTTATAAAGACTTCTTTTCATTTTGGTAGATACTCAGTAGTGGGACTGCTGGGTAGAATGGTAGGCCTACTTTTAGTTCTTGGATGAATCTCCGTACTGTTTTCCATAGAGGCTGTAGAAATTACATTCCCACCAAGAGTGTATAAGCGCTCCCTTTTCACTGCACCAAGATCTATCGTTTTTTTTCTTTTTTTTTTATTTCTGAATATTATGAGGGTACACATGTTTAGGTTATGTTGCCTTTACCATCCCCCCCAGTCAGAGTTTCAAGCATGTCCATCCCCCAGATGGTGCACATCGCACTCATTATGTATGTTTATACCCATCCCCTTCTCCCCCCTGCCATCTGCCCGACGCCCGATAAATGTTATTCCTATATGTGCACTTAGGTGTTGATCAGTGAAACCAATTTGCTGGTGTATTGTTTTTTGACTTTTTAAAAATCGCCATTCCAACAAGGGTGATGTGGTATATCATTGCAGTTTTAATTTTCAGTTCCCTGATGATTAGTGATATTGAACATTTTTTCATATGTTTGTTGGCAGTTCGTATATCTTCTCTTGAAAAATGTCTTTTGCCCACTTTTTTAATGGGGTTATTTGGTTTCTTTTCTTGTTGATTTGTTTGAGAGTTCAAGCACAGAACTATGTGTTACTTGCTTGAACAGTATCTACCATGGAATTGGGTGTGTGTGCATAATATTAATAATAAAGTTAGTGTTCAATTATTTAATCCATGTTGCATGAACATATGCCAGTAAATGGAGAAATATCCTAATTTATAAATTATGAATAGATTCTGAGTGGCAAGAATTACTTTGTTTCCACTATTAGGAAGTATATGTTCCATTTGACTGTCAGATTTAAAAATCATTGTCTACTGTTATAGATCACCATAAATTCTGTTTTTGAGTCCAAATTGATGTAAAACTAGTACAATACATAGCATCTCACAATAAATAAAACATTTAAAATATGTCGTAAAGACACTACGTGATTAGCTAATGAGCTAGGAAGGAGAGATACTTTCTTTCAGTTTGTTCCCCATTTTGTTTCTCACCTTTTGACCTAGTTTTTCTTTCTTCTTTTGATAACTGGTTTGCCTTTGATCAACAAGAGTGAATGTTCAATGATCAGAATGCAAGTCTTACTTCAAAGATCAGAACAATTTCTTGATGGCTATTCTGATGAGTTAGTATTAACTGGTCCAGTTAGCTACAGTATATGGCTTTATATTTTTCCTATGTATATAAAAAAGAAAAAGAAAAATACTTAAAAATATGCTACCCAGCTATGGGTAGAACTCCTACAGACTACCAAAATATAAGTGCAATGATGATCATTGTGTTCATTATATGTCATTTACAGTGACAAGACTTCATGTTTTAAGTTTTTATATGACCTAATTTCTAAACTAAGGGATTGTCTTATTCTCAAAAGAATTACAATATACAGAGATACATTTATGAATATGGTTTATTTTTCTCACTTTTTTACCATTTTGCTGACTCCCCAAACTGATATGATTTTCTCATTATTTATATTACTTTCTCATGCTAAATTTTCTAAAGCTGGCTCTGAACCAATCACTGAATAAAACCAGTTCTTACACAGTTTAATAACTATTTACAAACTTATTTAAGGGTAAGATAGCTCCCTTAAAACAACTCGAATGAAACAGATGTAGTAGCTCCTCCATAACAGGTATATAATTTAATCCTTGAATGTCATATCACAGTATAAAACTTGTTTTCACATATTTTACTTCATTTGATCTTCATAGCATCCCAGTAGTGGGTTAGCAAATATTTTTATTATCCCTATTCTCACATGAGGAAACTGAGGCTCTGTTAAATACAATGAAGATAATAAGCAACTTAGACTAGAATTCGTGTATCAGAAGTGCACCATACTATATGCTTGATCCAAAATGAACACTAAGAAGATAATCCCTTGAAAAAAAGCATTTAATTTAAATGCAATACAATATGAAAAAGAAATAAGGTGTATATAAGATTGGAAAAGATAAAAAAAAAGTCATTTTCAGACAAAATGTCTACATGGAAAATCTAAGTGAATCTACAGATAAACCATGTACATTTTATATATTTTGATATTTCATGTTTTTAAAAGTTTGTTAATCGTGTACATGAGCACCATCTTATATACAAGAACATAATAAACATAAATAAATAAGTAAATACTCAACAAATAACATTTTCTGTGCCTTAGTAAAATTTTAATTGTCATTTTAATTAGAAATCCCTGAAATACAAATGTTCATGCCATTATCAAATATAAAATAATGACAATATTATATAACAATGTAATAATGAATCAAGGAAGGCCCTATATGTTTGACATTATTTGCTTTATATTACCTTACTCTGAATATTAATGCCACAAAAATAATAATTGTTTACTTTGTTAATATTATTTCAAAATGGTAGCTCAAATCAAAAATATTGGCCTTTCCATATGTAGAGGAGGATGTGGAATAACTGGAACTCTCATGGACTACTGGTAGGAATGTAAAATGGTACAACTTTGCAAAACAGTTTGGTTATTTCTTAAAATGTTAAAAATACACTTGTAATATTATCTATCCATTTTATTCCTAAGGTATTTGCCCAAAAGCAAAGAAAGTATATATTCATAGAACAACTTGTACATAAGTGTTCATAGCAGCTTTATTTATAATATAGCCAAACACTGGAAATAACATAAATGTCTGTCAACAGGTGAATGGATAAACAAATTGTGGTCAATACATACAATAGACTACTACTCTGGAATAAAAAGGAATGAACTATCTATACACATGATACGTAGGACGAATCTCAAATCATTATGCTAGAAGTATCCCAATAAAAAAGAATATACACTGTACATTTATGTTTATATAAAACTCTGGAAAATACAGATTAATCTCATTTATAGTGGCAGAAAACAGGTCAGTGGTTGCCTAAGGGGTAGTGGGGAGAGGCAAAACGTGAGAGGGAGGGATTAGGGTAGGGTATAAAAAGCCCTGTCCTGTGAGGCATATGTGGTAATGATCTCGAGTGTATATACATATGTCAAATTTACCAAATTGCGTATGTTTAAAATGTGCAGCTTATTGCATTTCAAGTATACTTCATATCAAATCATTTTGTTTCCACTGATGCAAAGTGGAAAGCTTTGGAATCAAATAGAACCTGGTTCAAATTCAGCTGCTCGCTACCTATGTGAACTTGTACAAATCACTTCAACTCTCTAAGCCTCTGCTTACTTATCTGTTAAATGGAGATGATTATGCGCACCTTTCTTGGTTGTTGTATGAACAGAAAAATCTGTTTTTAAGTGATATATAGACCAGAGTGGTTTAGCAGAGGGTATATTTCCAACCTAGAACATTCAGAACACTATACCCTTATTTCTTTTTGACAATTTACCAAAAAAATTCCTTTTATAAAAAGATATTTTTGTGTCATGCATTCATAAAAGAATAAATCTACAGACTTTTTTATAAATAGGTAACTGAGTTTGACAAGTAAGAGACTTTAATTTCAGTCATAGGCTTTCAAGTGCATCTAATCTTTTGTGAAACTATCAAGATTGAGAAACTGAAGTTTGTTATCATCCATTGCAACTGTTGGATACATCCGCAAAGCAGTAACTCCAAGAATTAGCCAATTCCATTAATAACTGTTTACTTTCATATTGGTAGATGTATGGAAGTTTAAAGAGAGCAGCTTTAAAGTTTCATTTATGACAGGCTCTAATAAAGACTAATAGAAAAATATATCATTTTACACTACTCTACTATTTGATAGATTCCTTTTTATTATTTCAATTAAGTTTTCCTATAGCGTAGGCACCAGTGCAAACTAGAAGGCTTTGCAATCAAATAGAACTAGAAATATATCCTCTGCTAAAGCACTCTGGTCTATATATCACTTAAAAACAGATTTTTCTGTTCAAATTTAGCTACTAACTACCTGTGTGAACTTCTTCAAGTCATTTAAACTCTGTAGCCTCCATTTCCATATCTGTAAAGTGGAGATAACAAAGCACACATTTCTTGGTTGTTGTATGAATAGAATTTATATTTGTAATGATATCATGGATAATAATTGGTACATAACAAATGGTTACTATTATTACATAAGATTATGAGATAAAGAAATCCCTCTAAAAACTGGCATTTTTTCTAGTCTCTTTCCAGCCAATTGAGCCAAGTATGGATAGTCATACATATAGAGATAAAGTATTATCTCTGTATATACGTACATGTGATCATTTGTTCAATAAATACTTATTAAGCTCCTATAGAACTATATGGCAAGCTATGTTTTTATATAATATTTTGTATGTTCAATTTCAGAATAGTGGTCAGTTCTTTAGAATTCTATCTATTGAATTCTGAACTTCACAATAATTATTAATTAAATATTCTTCTCTAATAACTTCATTAAAATTTCAAAGAATTGTTTAAAGACTGGTAAATTTAGAATATAATACATATAATAAAATTTGTGTCTGTATGTTCAAAGAAGGAAAATTGGCAAAATGTTGAATTTTTTATTGGGATAATTGGACAATTGTTTTGTTAATTATTCTTTTTCCTTTACTACAATACCAAATTTTTCTTTTGAAAGCATGTATCACTTTTTAAAAAAGTAAATCTGAATTAATGAATAAAATATTTACAGCCTATATTTGGCAGTGTCCACAACACTGAATTTAGAGACATCACTTGGATTCTTGCTTGTGCTCATTCCCCCATCACACTGTATGCACCAACTTTCATAAGTAAATCTGTCGTTCAATCTAAAGGGAGAACCATGACTGAAGGCTGAATAGAAGAAAGATTCGGTGACTAAGCAACAGACTGGAACCTCAGTGCTTGTGAATTTTCATTCTAATTCTGTCCCTAATTTGTGATGTACCCAAAGGAATTTCTCAGTCAGTTTCTGCCTCTCTTACTTGGCTTGTAGAATGGTGGCATTCACAGTTGCTCTTCACCCTGACTCTGACTGGGTTCTGAGCAAGCATTGTGCGTGTAATTAAGGCCTTACTGCCTGTTCACAATGATGCCTAGTAGAGATCATATTCTCCCATTCAGAGCTGGGCATACAAATATGTAAATAACTATGAAATAGTCACCCATTCAGATTGACTAATAAATTGATCAGTATCACATTTCAATTTGGTTTTCACTGGGAAAGCGTTTAAGATTGGTTGACTCATTTTCATACCACTCTCTACATCCCAGACAGATCTAGCAGTAGTTATAATCTCAAAAGCATTCCCATCAACAATTAGTACTAGCTGACTATGCCTCCTTATCCCTTAAGTATATTAAGATTTGAGAAAAAATGGAAAGTAGCTCTTCTAAGAAAAAGAGATGTCCTTTCTTGGAAGTGAGAGGCTTTATTCCACATGTTTAATCAGCACCTACCACAACATGTTTAACAAAATTATATTTGAAAATTATACAAATTAACATAGCCCAAACTAAGGGATTCTAAATTAAATTTTAAGGATGATTCAACTTGCCATATCATCTCTTCAATTCTCCTGCCAGGTTGAAATCCATATGTCCATTTTGCTACAGTACTAAGAAAATTACTCTCAAACTTCATACTCTGATATTAAGGAATAAATGTGCAAAGTTTCAAGAATGTCCTATAGAGAAACCATAGCTGCTACTTGCTTACAAGTGAATAAAATTCTAGCGAATTTAGAAATTAAGGCCCATCCTGTGGGTGTCAGGCATGTCATCTGACATGCAGGCTGTGGGGGACAGAGTAAACAGTGACCATTACAGAGCCCCGGAATGACAGAGCCCCTGCAGAGAAATAGTTCTTTTAATACCTTGACCAAACTTGACCTAACTTAAGGAGCTGTGTCCCATGTGACAGCAATAAAGACATTGATGGAAAAATAGCAACTTTGAAATATATATATTTGGTCAGAAAGCCTATCTTTATAGATGTTATTTGCTTTCATTAGGAAAGTGAGATAACTAGTTCATAATAACAGAAACTCCTTAGGAACTTTTGGTAGAAACGGTGTCATGTTGACAGTTAGCCGGTCTCCCAGTCTGGTATATATTTATAAATTGGTTCCACATTTTAATTCCTCAGGGACTTCAGATTTCTTGCCCATCATCATGTGATGAAACATTTAGTTTGCAAATTAGATTTGGAGGACTCTGTGGAGTCGCTATTCTTTTAGATGGTACCCAGCTATTGATTTCAAAAGAGAATCCAGAAATTTCCAATCTAGAATGATATCTAGAAAGGAGTTACAAATACAAGCTTTCCCACTTCCCATTAAAATACACAGGGAAAAAAACCCAAAATCTACATGACAACTGAAAATGGAGGCTGAATAAAAAAACAGCTAACATCAAAATTAGGGTGAAAATCCCATGAACTATGAAGGGGATATACTGCATTGATTTTTTTAACTATCTATACTTCATCTCAATAAATATAGACCACCTGAAAAAAGGGGGAAAATATTAAGTATTCTCCAACCCAGATACTCACAATTTGTAAATTATACAGGTTTAAGATGGTGCATTTTTAATTGTCCAGAAAACTGTTTTATACAGAGAGACACAGAAAGAGAGTGAAACTCTCCCCATCCCCAGTCCTGCAAATGTGCTCACTACATCCACTAAGACTGTGATCCCCAACCCCCCGGCCACAGATGGGTACCTGTCCGTGGCCTACTAGGGACTGGTCACAAAGCTCCACTGCCCTGCCCACTGCTCCCCCATGGAAAAGTTGTGTTCCCTGAAACTTAGGAATGGGGGCCATATAGCAGGAGGTGAGTGGCGGGTGAGCTAGCGAAGCTTCATCTGTAATTACAGCCACTCCCCATCACTGTCATCATTGTCCGAGCTCCACTTCCCCCACCGCCATCATGTCTTCCATGAAATTGGTCCCTGGTGCCAAAAAGGTTGGGGTCAGGTGCTAAGAGAGCATGTAGAAGAATGGGACAATGGCATGTTGCATGGTGTGTGCTGTAAAAAATGTTAGACACTGCAATCCAACTCCAGATTGTAATGCATAATGGGATCTGTAGCTTTTAAATATATTACATTAGTTCAGAGTGTTAGAGATCAAAAGGGAGAGGGATAGGAAGGCACCCTAAGGAGAGCAAAACCAAATAGGGTAAACTCCGCTAGAAACTGGCATAGAATGCTAACTTGCCTTCTGATACCAGGTGCAAAAACAAAACAAAAATCCAACTATCATTCAAATAGACAAGAGCAAGGCCAGAGCTACCCATGTTTAAAAATCTTAAGTGAGACTATTAACAAATAAATGTAACAGCTCAACCTGTTTTGTATGAAATTTTAAAATGTGGAATGAGGTAAAACAGGGATAACTCTAAAAACTATTCATTTACTCATTCGTTCAGTGAATATTTTTTAACCTGTTCTATGTAATCAGCCCTGTACCAGGCATTGGATATAGAATGAAAAATAAATCAGACACTGTCACTCTCTGCATTAAGTTTACAGTCATGTATGTAAGACATATATTAATCAAAAATTAAATACATGTATTTACAAACTACTAATATAAAGTGACATGTGGAAGAACATACAAAGGAGACCTATTGTCATATCCAAGGCAAAATTTTACAAAATTCTTTGGTGTTCTCATGTGTGCCAATATATCTAAATAAATTTTTATTTATATGTTTGCAAGGAAATGCAATTGTAAAGCGTAATGCAAAAGATGTGGTCTTTATGAAAAAGAGACAGAAAATCACAGTAAGGGAACAAGCAAAAAAAAATGGAAATATGTACAATATGGAGTGAATGCGAGTAAATTAAAGTTGTAACAGCAAAATGAAAATCCATTCAGGAGAGAGCAGAACTGGACTTACACTGAAACAATGAAAGCAGCAATATGTGGAACAAAATTAAGAAAGCCCTGTTTGAACTAAGAAGAAAGTAAGAAAGAAACAGAGGGATGAAAATGATAGAAAAGAATATTATAATTTTGGAGAACACACAAAACAGGGAACTAACACGTGAATAACATGCATTTCTAAAAATTAAACTACAACAAATAAGAAAAAAAAATAGTCCAAATAAAAGGCACATGATATGGAAGTGGATAGAATATTCTAAACTGCAAAAAATGTTGTGTAGCTAGCATCGCACTCAATGGTGAACGACCTTAGAGCTTTTCCTCTAAGATCAGAAATAAGACAAGAATGCGTGCTTTCACTACTTCTATTCGGTGTAGTACTGAAAGTTCTAGCCAGAGAAATTGGGAAAGAAAAAGAAATAAAGGTATCCAAATAGGAAAGGAAGAAATAAAACTACCTCTGTTCACGGATGTCATATTCTTATACATAGTAACATCTAAGGAATCTTCACCTGTGCACATATGTGCACGTGCAAAAAAACAGTTAAAGCTGATAAACAAATTTAGCAAAGTTGCATGATGCAAAATTGACACACAAAAGTATCAGTTGTATTTCTATACACTTGTAACAGACAAGCCACAAAAAATTAAGAAAACAATTCCATTTGCAATAACATCAAAAATAATAAGATAGGAATCATTTTAACCAAAGAGGCACAAAACTTGTGCACTGCAAACTACAAACATTGCTGAAAGAAATTAAATACCAAAATAAATGGGAAGACATTCTGTGTTCACAGATTGTAAAACTTAATATTATCAAGATGATAATACTACCCAAAATGATATACAGAGCCAATGTAATCCGTATCAACATCCCAACTGTGTTTTTTGCAGAAATGGAAAACCGGATTCTAAAATTTATATGGAATTTCAAGGGACTCAGAAAAGCCAAAATAATCTTGAAATAAAAAAGAACAAAGTTAGAGGGCTTACACTTTCTCACTGCAAAATTTATTACAGAGCTACATTAATCAAAATAGTATAGTAATGACATAGAGATAGACATATGGACCAATGGAATAAGTATGACACCAAAGCACAGGCAAAAAAAGAACAAATTGAGGGGGAAAATACATGTATAATTCCACATCTTAAAATACCAAGGGGCATGGGTCCAGTAAAATAAACGTATATAATTTTACTGTTGATTATGACAGTAAGATAAATATCGCCTAAAGTGCTTTTGGAAAGGTAAACATAAAAGAAAGCACTGGTATAAATACAAACAAAATATCTGTACTCTTCCCCCAATACTAGAGAAGAGCAAAGGACAGAGAGCTTATCTCCTACTACGCCTTTTATCTACTGAAGTTAGTCACCACCAGAAGCCCAAGACTCCTCAGCACTTGAATGTCATCTCCATCTGCTTTGTTGATCCCAGTAACTCTCTCCACTGCCTACCCTTCCCCAACTACTGAAAACCTTCCACAGTGTGTAGTATTATGTATTCTGCCACTCTTGATATGCCACAGCAATCTCTTTTAACCCAACTTATTTTCTGAAGGTTCCCTACACCCTCTTGCCTGGCTTTTCCCTGAAGGCCTCTCTCTATGACAGCTCTCTCAAGCAGTGCCTGTTTTATTTTTCCATACTCCTCACTTGGCTAGGAGTTGAAAGGCATCTCTGTTTCATTTTGTTTTCTGTTTTTTTGGCTCTTCATTGTGACTTCCAGATCATTCTCCTTTCTTCACTCCTCCCTGAAATCCTTGTTAGGTTGTTGTGGATCATCTGTCAAATCCGCACTGTCCCTCATTTTCCTGTTATGATTCCTGAGTCATGGCCATTCTCTCCAACACAACACATCATAAATCTTGGTGATTTCACTACCCCATTAGGTGTACCTTCTCATATCCTGGCCTTTCTGTTTATTGATCTCATCTTTCCCAGCAGCTTTGCCATCTACTCTTTCTCAGCTGCTTCCTCCAGTGGTCATGCCCCATACCTACCTATACTGTCCAAGACAGTGGCCACTAGTCATGTGTGCTATTGAGTATTTGCAATGTGGCTAGTGTGACTGAGGGACTAAATTTTAAATTTTATTTAATTTTAATTAATTTAAATGTAATTTTTAAAATGACAAGCAATTGAGTTATTGAAAAACTTTTAAGAATGTTTAGATCAAATTGGGCTTGTAAATTTACTTTTACAATTATTAATGTTATGAAATCTAAATGCAGATCAAGTACCTTCCAGTGCACATTTAGCTTTCTAGCTGGGATGTACTGCATGCATGAAACATACCAGATTTCAGAGAAAAGATGAAAAAAGAGAATGCAATATAGTTCATTAATAATTTTTATATTTACTACATGTTGAAATGGTAATTTTTGGATATAGTTGGCTAAATAAAATATATTAGTAAAAATTAACCTTATCTCCTTTTACTTTTTGTGTATCTACCAGGACATTTAATATTATCTCTGTGGCTTGCATTATATTTCTGTAGGACAGTGTCCTTATCATTACCAATTATGTCCTTGTCACTACTAGACCTTCTTGTTACCAATAATTACACCTCAATATCAATTTAAAAATCCCACTCCTTGATCACAAACCATCTTTCCAACTGGTAGCCTAACTCTGATAATTATTTAACCCTACCGTGATGATGAATCCATTGATCCTATCACCTTAGACTGTCCCTCCTTCATGTCATCAGTTCTCTGTTACTCAATTTAGACTCCGTATTTCATCATTATAGTTAGTTAATGAACAAATGAATGAACGAATGAAAAATGTAACAAAAGACTTGTAGCAACAAAACATTTTAGCTAGTTTTGTTGTATTCTCTGAGAACTATTTTCTGCTATTTTATTTGAATGTCTCAAAAATACAATAAGGTAGTCACTAATTTTATTCTCATTTTACTGATGATGAAACAGACTGGGAGTTTAACTCACCCATTATCCCGGAGCTAGTAGTGGCGGAGCTGGGACTCTAACTAGGGTCCGTCAGACTGCAGAGAAGATGTTCTTATTCACTACCTCCTAGCTCCTCTCCCGTTCTACTACACCATGATGGAAAAGGTAAATAAATGATAAGCTCTCTCCTTAGGGCAATGCTGCCTGTGGCACCTCTGGGCCTATTGTCTTCTGTCTGAATGTGGCCCAATCTTTTGATCCCAGTCTCTTGTCTCTCATTCTGACAGCTCATCTTACATAGGATTGAAAGCTATGCTTAGATCTCTTCATAGCCCATTCTCCACAATCTACTCCTTCCAAAAACTCCAGCAGTAATTCATTTATTTATTCATCCAACAAATTAATTGAGAACCGTCTATGTAACAGACACTGTTGTAAGTGCTGGTAATATAGCTATGAACTAAACCAGAGTTCAGCAAACTGTCTTTAAAAAGTCAGAGAGTAAATATTTTAGGCTTTGTGGGCTAAGGTGCAAAACAGAGGATGTAGGTACACACTTACATAGCAAAAGAGGAAACAAATTTCCCTAAATTTTTATTGATGGCATTCAAAATATAGTAATAAAAACTGAGTACAGCTTTTTTTTGTAATTTAGATCTACTAATGAAAAGAACAAAATTCTCTTCCTAGACAGGATAATATTTTTTAATAAGTTTGATAAACACATTTGCTAATATTTATTTGTTTATTTTTTAATGTAGAAGCAATAGTGGTTAAGAGTAGGGGCTTTGGAGCCAGAATAATCTGTACCAGTTCCCATCTCCAATTCTTCTTTTCTGTTTTCCCTATCAAGTCTCATAATTTCTTACAGTCTTAGATTTCTCAATTTTATTTTTTATTTCAGAATAATATGGGGGTACAAACGTTTTGGTTACATGATTTGCTTTTGTGCAGTTTGAGTCAAAGTTATAAGTGTGCCCATCACCAAGGTAGTATGCATTGTACCCAGTAGGTGTGAATTTACCCATTCCCCTTTCCCCTCTTCCACCTGCTTGGTTTCTGTTGAGTTTTGCTACCATAATATTTTGCTTGACCGAGATTCAATGTTAGTGTTCCTATAATCAAATTAATTGCAAATGTTCATCTCTATACATTCTAAATTCACAGGCCATACAAATATCACAGGCCAGATTTGGTCCATGGACTATCATGTGGCAACCACTGAACTAAACAGAAAAAAATCCTCATTCACATAAGGCTTATATTCAATTGGAGGGGTAGGGGATATAAGCAGCAAAAAAAATATAATATGTCAGGTGATGATAATTGCAGTAAAGAAAACTAAAACAAAGAACACGAATAATAAAGAGTAACCAATGAAAGATGGTGGAAGCAATAATTGGAAAGAGGGTTGTCAGACAAGCTTCTCAGATTTAAACACAGACCTGAGAAAAGCAAGCTAGTCAGCCAAGGGGGAGAGTGGGGCAAGAGTGCTCCAAGCTGAGGGACCTGGCACAAGTTCCTGCGTAGATGTCTTGAATCAGTGGGTTGCAGTGAACAGGGGTGGGGACAGAGAGAGGTAGTGATTTCGATTTTAGAGGTCCTTGCCAGTCTTTAACCTGAGTTAAATATGAAGTTATTGAAGGGTGGCAGGAAGAGAAGAAAAATGGATGAAAACTGAGGGTTGACAACAGATGAAACAGGACACACGTTACTCACTTAATCTCTATTCTCAATGAATGGTACTGCACATAGAAAAGGTTCTAAATTCACTCCGTCTCTCACCCCCCTTTTTTTAACTGAATGTAGCAGTGGATATTTGGTGAACATAAGCTCTGGGAACCTTAAGAACAGTATTTTATTATTTCATTTAATTCAACAAATGTATACAGATAACTGTAATATGCCTAGAAATTTTCTAGTTCTTGTGAAAGGCATGAAAAAAACATAATGAAACATAAGGCAAGACCTTATGATCACATTAGAGAGGACGGTTATGCCTATGCAATAAACAAAATTCCCTTCCGGGCAATCCTGTATTTCGTGTGGTCTTTAGTGGCCATTGAAGTCCAGGGAGAGTCCAGCTCTTTCTCTGCTCCTGTCCTCCAGTGATTGTGCACTTGACTTAGATTCCCCCAATCAGAAACATTATTCCACACCCAAGACTTCAAATCTTGAAGTGCTATAACAATATGGAGATTTTTCACTGCAGCATAGTGAAAGCATGAGAAGAATTGTACCTCTGGTTTAATGTTTGCTGTTGTGTAAGCTGCCTAACCTTTGTTCTTCATTCACTATCTAGCCTGGTCTTCAGCCTTTCCATGATTCTATGAATTCCTGATCTTCATCCAGATAACAGAGTCCATTTTATTGCTGGTGACCAAGAAGTCTATAACGCAATGCAACAGGCAGAAGGCAACATGTGGTATACAGAGAGCTAATGCTACACGAGTACAATTAAGAAACTATCATTGTGAAATAGGTGGTTGGCAAGGTCCTATTGAAAGAATAAAACTTTGTATTGACCTTTGAGAGCTGGATAGGAATTAAAGGAGTCCAGAAAAAGAAAAAGGGAGAGCGTTCCAAAGAGAACATTACCAGGTGAGTGTAGAGGTATAGCTGTACATAGTAGTATGTACTGGGGAGTGAGGCAAATGAGTGGTAGTAAGGAGTCAGGAGGGTTAAGATAGTGAATGATTGTTGAAATGTCAGATTTTGGAAACTCTGAATGTCAAGATGAGGATTGGGGACTTGAACTTCTATGTGAGAACAAAGGAGGTTGTGAAAAGGAATCAATATCCTGAATATGAAATAAAACTAATGAACTACATCTGCCATCAGTTAAGCTTTTAATAGTAATTTATTCTGTGCATTTCTACAGTTTATTGTTCTTTTCTGTGGCTAATGATATAAATTGATTTGATTAATATCTTTTTAAATCTCTATCTAGCGTGCCCTTGTATACTACAAAGCCTAGAAAGTCAAAAACTAAATTTCTCGGACCCCCTTGCAGTTAGCTTTCTAGATAACAGTTTCTGCCATCAGATGTACTCATGCAAGACTAGAATTTGGATCTGAAGTAAATGGGAGAGAAGCAATATGAGACATCTAGTTTACTAGTGGAAATTGTGGCAGAGGCAGCATGGAGCCTGAAGCCGGGGGCCTTAATGGCAGCTTCCCAGTTAAACAGTTTCCTGATCATGGCAACAACAGTGGCTCCCTTGGCAGCGCAGTTCAGGAGTATGGCTCTCACAGGCATCCCTGGAAGCTCAACCTACAGTCTATTTCTTTAACCTTCCCAAAGATTCAGCAAGCCATTTAACATCTTGTAAAAAACCTTGTTTTGCTCAAACTAGCTACATTTGATTCTATTCTCTGTAATTGTCCTTGACAAATATTTGTTCTAAGTGTACCAGTTTGAAAAAAATTTGCCATGTTACGAATAGTTTCCTAATGAATAGCATGTGTAGATTCAAAAACACTGTAACATACATCTTTCCTTTCTAAATTGTGAAATATTAAAATTCACAGCATTATTATCACATCCAGTGTTTTTCTGTGCTTTTAATAAAAGAGATTTTCTATTTATCAAAATCTTATTCAGTAGGAAATATCAGTATAAAAAGAATAAATATGATGTGTATATAGTATTTTTGGTGTTTCTAAAACATTTTTCTTGATTAATTAGAAAATTATAAAGTAATTAAATTCTGCTCAGGAAATATTTATTGGGCAAGAGTGGGTCTCAATTTTATTCAAGATGCTAAAATTAACTGATGTATTCATGATAAAATTCACCAAGAAAATTCTATGATGCCGTTGATATGATGAGGGTTTTTTTAATGTGTATATATAGAGAGAGAGCCTATTTTCAGAATTAACTCAGGGACTTAAATAAAGTTCTTTTCCCCATAGCGAAAGTAAAACAGCTTCCCTAGATCACTCATAGTAACAAAAATGTACCACTTATTTTACAAAAAAAAGTAAATTATGCTTAGTTACAGAAACATTTCAGTGGTTGACAAGTAAAATAATAACACTGTTGGTTGTTGACACTGTTTTTCTGTTGTTGTTTGGTTTGGTTTGGTTTCTGAGGCTAGAGTGCAGTGGCAGGATCACAGCTCACTGTAACCTCGAATTCCTGGGTTCAACTGATCCTCCTTCCTCAGCCTCCCGAGTAACTGAGACTACAGGAACACACCATTATGCCCGGCTAATTTTTAAAAATTTTTTGTAGGCCTGGCGCAGTGGCTCACGCCTGTAATCCTAGCACTCTGGGAGGCTGAGGCAGGTGGATCGTTTGAGCTCAGGAGTTGGAGACCAGCCTGAGCAAGAGCGAGACCCCGTCTCTACCAAAAATAGAAAGAAATTAATTGGACAGCTAAAAAAAATATATATATATATAGAAAAAATTAGCCGGGCACGGTGGCACATGCCTGTAGTCCCAGCTACTTGGGAGGCTGAGGCAGTAGGATCACTTGAGCCCAGGAGTT
>RJWJ010037699.1:0-15392 GCA_004363605.1 Indri indri
CTTCTTTACTTAGAGAATTTGTGTGCTTTTAAAAGATGACAGATTTATTGTTTAATTTTTTTTTGCATTTTCCTTCATATAAATTTTCAGTTATAAAACACAAAACTAAGGATTTAGTCAGTATTAGATTCAGTTATGTAAAAAGACTTATTATTACAAAGAAGAAAGTTATTTATTCTATCCTATCTTTGCAAAGCAGAGGTGATGCTCTACAGAAAAAAAAAAAAAAAAAAAAAAAAAGAGCTCTCACAGTTTCTGCAAAATGCTCCAGAATTGTATTATAGATGCTTTATCAAGCCAACTAGTTTATAAGCAACTGGAGGGGAAGAGATATGCTTGCCTTTTAAGCTTTTCTCACCTCCCGCTACTAGTCCCAAATATCTAACAAAGTAGACACATAAAAACATGCTATTTTAGTTGAAGTAAGGAAAAAAGAGGCCTGCATTGCTTTTAAAATATAAAATCCCATTATATCTATATTTTTCTGTTCTTTTCATAAGATCCAGGGTTCCCAATCTTGCTATCTGCAAAATAATGAAAGCAGATTACTCAGGAATTGGCCAAATGGAACCTTATTGATTAGCATTTCCTCCCTTCAAAGCACACTGCAATGATAATTCTTGTTCTGAGTTGTAAGCATACGCTGCACTAGACTCTGAAGTACCTCCAGTATTATAAAAGAATGTCAAGTTTTACCTGTGTTTGAAACACAAGGTAAACTTTTTAATAAATAGACAGTTGATTAATCAAAAGAACAAATTTCCTGATCATTTCAAAAAGTACAATTGGATGATTATTTCCTTTGTACTCCTTATATAATCAACCTTGCATGGGATCATGTAAGACAAGGGCCTTCTAACTGGTCCTACTGTCTCTGCTATCTATCATCCATACTGCTTCAGGTTTATATTATACGACAGTGACCCAATTATGTATTTTGCCTATCTGGAGCCTTTTCACAGCTCTTTAGACCCATAGAATGAAGTCCATGATATTGACAATTTGTTTAATTAGGACACCTAAATAAAATAATGGTGTGATACACTAAGCTTTGATCAATAAGGACAGTAAAAACCTTCTTAAATAACGAGTTTTTCCTTCAATTATTACCCAGGTTTTCACTTTTACAGACATGAAACAACTACATTTTCTTTTATATATATTTCTTTATATATAAATACATATTTCTATACATATTATATATACATATATTTCTATATATATGGGCCAACAGTTAGGAATTTTCATTCTCCTTTTTCTTGAGTTGCATTGTCTCTACCATTGTCATACTTGATACATAAATGGCATTTAATTTGCTTTATTCCATTTATGCTGGACATGGCTGGTGGGAATGAGAGTGAGGAACAAGGAAAATAGATCTACGAGTGATTATTTCCCGAGATATTGGGGGTATCCAGATCGTTCTAAGAAATGATTAGTGCTCCTATGGAGTTGTTACTTGTCACTAGATACTAAGATGGCAAGGAAAGATAGTAAGATGTCTGAATGAGACCAAGAAGGAATAGTGTCTCTTCACTGAAGGTTCTATTCCCATTGTCAGGCTCAGTCCTGTTATTTCTTATAATACTTAGGCAGTTTTGAGAAGGCCTATTCTCTTATGAGAGACAGAAATACACTAAAGTTCACTCAAAGAGGGATTTATTGTAAGATTATAAGTAGAGATGCAAGCAAAATCTCACAGAGACTTAACACAGTCAGAACACATGGGAACTAAAATTGTGTCAAAGGACAAGAACTTTTGTTTCTCAGGAATGGCATGAAGTCTCATTGCTATTTTTCCCTAGACATTTGCTCAAGCTCCACTCTTATAGCAACTGCCTTTCTTGTGATTTGGATTTGCATGACTGGGTTTGCTGTTAAATCTACAGACCATTCGGCTCCATTTCTCACAGTTATCTAACAAACTCTCAACTTTCTAAACTTAATTTTGAAACAGGGTTTGGGTTGAACAAATTTACCTTTCATTTATTTATTTATTTTCCCCCCAAACACTAAGCATTAGCCAGTCTATGCCTGATTTCTTCCAGTTAGTTGCCCAACTCTTTTCTAATAAATCATATTTTTATGACTACATCTGGCATACATGATGTTTTTATTTCCCAGGGCCTGTAGGTTGGCAAATATTATATTTTATTAATTAAGAATGAAGAAGGTAAGTATCCAAAAACATATATTATTCTACTTTCTGTTAAAATATTATTACCTTAAGAACAAAGAAAAAACTATGACTGACCATGGAAGTAGATAAAAAGGTATACTTAATAGGGGTTCGTGATTAAATGGATATAGAAACATTAAGAGAAAGATGCATTTAGAATAACTTACACATTTTGGGCTTGTATTATTCTGTGCAGGGTAATACCATTCATTGAGGTAAAGACTATCCAGGGAGGAACAAATTTTGGAGATGAATTAGGGTATGACGCTGAGTTCAGTTTTGAGAATGTTGATTTCTCATAAATGTAAAGCAGTGGCCCCCAACATTTTTGGCACCAGAGACCAGTTACATGGAAGACAATTTCTCCAGGGACTGAGGGAGAGTGGGGGTTGGGGGGAATTGGGATGATTTGAGCTTGTTATTTTTATTATGCACTTTATTTCTATTATTATCACATTATAATATATAATGAAATAATTATACAACTCACCATAATGCAGAATCAGTTGGAGCCCTGAGCTTGTTTTCCTGCAACTGGACGGTCCCACCTGGCAGTGATGGGAGATAGTGACATCCTACATGTGTTGCTTAGGTCTGGTCTACTCCAGAATCTTTGTTTTGGTTGCTGTCACTGCAGAAAATTCTGCTTCAAAAACATATGATGTGGGAAATGGAAGCAGGCTTTTCAGTGCTTCTGTGGCAATCTCAGGATATTCCACCTTGACTTTAATGCAGAGCATATGGAGATTTGAAGTTGTCTCAAACATACTTTTAAAGCCACCATCATTTGCAATCTCAAGCAGTTGATCCTCTTCTAGAATGGACAAAGTCAATTCACCTGACTTATTGAGAAAGGGCTCATGGATCCATATCCTGCCCAGTTCAGGGGTCTTTTGTGGTTGGGAAGTAATTCTCAAACTCTTTTGAAAGCTGAGATGGGTGATCATGCACCAGCTGGGAGAAAGAGGGCCCTGGTTCAGTCTCTTTCAAAATCTTTGCTAATGTTTGAAACATGTCAAAAATCCCAATGTTCACTCATCACCACCATAATTCCAGTTTGTCTTTGAATACAGCCACTTTATCTGCCAACTTGAACATTATTGTCGTTCTCCCCTCAAGTGACAGATTGAGTTTGTTGAGCAGGTTGAATAGGTCCCACAAGCAAGTTTTGCGACCCATTCTGTGTCACCAAAATGTGCAGTCAGTGGTGACTATTTTTGAAAAGAAATCTCTGTAGTGGCTCTCATAACTCAAAAACTCTGGCCAGTGATCTACCTTTAGAAAGCCTTCTCACTTTGTATAAGAGAAGATGTGTGTTCTGTGTCCATCTCCTCACAGAGCCGCATGAACAGACGTGAGTTAATGGCATGCACTTTAATGTGATTGATAATTTTAATCACGTCTTGCAAAAAGTTGTTTAGTTCAGGTGACATTTTTCAGCCAGCCAGTATTTCTCTATGGATGACACAGTGCGTAGACTCACATTCAGAAGCAATTTCCTTAACCCAAGTAGTGAAACCACAAAGACATCCAGCCATGGCAGTCACTCCGTCTGTGCATATACTGACACGAAATGACCAATTCAGTTTTCCTCATATGTAATCATTCAAAGACACAAATAGTTCTGCAGCTGTTGTGTTGGCTGGCAACAAAAGTGCACATAATATATACTCATGCACCTCCTCCTGAGAAATATATCACACAAAAGCAAGCATCATCACCTTGTTGTCAACATCAGTAGATTCATCAACCTGGATTGCATACTATGGCGACTCATTAATCCTCTCTAACAGTTGTGCTACAATATCCTCTGCAATTTCATCAATTTTTCTAGTTACGGTGCTAATCAAAAGAGGAACATGTGCCACCTTTTAAACTGTGGCTTCTCCTAAAAGTTCATGGCAAATGTCCTTAGCAGCAGGCAGGATCAACTCTTCACCAATAGTAAAGGGCTTCTTAGCATTAGCAATGCTGTTAGCCACTAAGAATGAATCTCTCAGAGCAGACACATTTGATGAAGTGATGGCCCTTCAATAACTGCTTCTGTTCTTCATGTTCCCATTTTTCTTTTCTTTTGTAAAACTCCAAAGACATGTCTTTTGATGTAGGGTGGTTGTTGTCCATGTGGCAAAGCAGTTTTGAAGGTTTCATGGCTTCATTGGATAGCTGGTCACTATATATTATACAAAGTGGGCTTGGAGAATGTGAATCAACAATTGCAATGAACCTATAATTTAAGTAGGACTCTTGGCATTTGCTTTTACATGCAGCTTTCATTTTGTTGGCAGTCTTAGAGTCTTCTGCTATCTCATCATTGGGTGTTTCCTCTTTTCAAAGAAGCTCTCCAGTGACGTTTTCTCTCTAATCATTTTTGCTAGTGTTCACTCTGGGCTTACCAAAACTGTGACTGAGATAAGTGCACAATGTGGGAAAGAGGCACAGAAGGAAGTGGTAAATAAAATAATGGGCGGGCCACATGTGCACTAAAATAAGTGTCAGATTCTGACTTACAACAAGCCTGCCATCAGATGCAGCTTAATTGTCACTTGCCACTCACTGATAGTGTTTGATATGAGTCTGCAAGCAACTGATTTATTATGGTCTCTGTGCAGTCAAACCTCTCTGCTAATGATAACCTATATTTGCAGCCATTCCCCAGCACTGGCATCACCACCTCAGCTCCACTTCAGATCATCAGGCATTAGATTCTCATAAGGAGCTCGCAATCTAGATGTCTCACATACACGGTTTACAGTAGGGTTCATGATCCTATGAGAATCTAATGCTGCAGCTCATCTGACAAGAGGTGGAGCTCAGGCGGTGATACAAGTGATGGGGAGCAGCTGTAAATACAGATGAAGCTTCACTCACTCCTTTCCTCCTGCTCTGTGGCCCAATTCCTAACAGGCCACCAACTGCTACCGGTCCGTGGCTCCAGGGTTGGGAACTGCAGATGTAGAGTATTAAAGTAAGATTGTCTAACTAGCAGTTTCATATAAGATCTGAATTTGAAAGGGAAATCTGGGCTAAAAATAATTACTTTATAATTTTCAGACTATGAGAGTGAGATTAAAACCTATATTAAAAACAGGTATAATCTGCAGAATCATGTGGCTTGAGCAGCAGAGATGGCTCAGAATAGACCTAGGATGACTAAATTTTAGTAGACTGGCAAAAAAAATGAAATCCTATAAAGAATATTCAGAATGAATGACAAGAGTTAGGCAGCCAAATAAAAAATTATGACAGATTAAAGTTGATTGTAGCATTTAATATTACATTTAGTTGCATAAAACAGAAAACAAAAACAGCAGTGTCTTTAAATCAATATAAGTATATTTACCACATAAAAGAAGTCTAGCGCTTAGAGTCAAGTAGTGTAGGGCCGACTGGCACGATTGCTCTATAAGTCTACAAGGTCTAGGCTCTTTCCAGATCTTTGATCTGCCATTTCTTATATGTAATAGTTACCTTCATGGTCCAAAATTATTATATTTTAGTTAGGACCAACTCTGCCGTACTTGCTTGCCTCTGCTCTGACATTCACACTTTCTTCAACAGGAGTCAGTACGGATCCTAAGAGTTCCACATCCTCCAAGTCTTATCCTTATGTCGTGTACTTCATTCTGAAGGTCTAAAGAGCTATGGAAGGTTTCTAGATATGCAAAACATATAAGCAGGTCACTGTTGTATAATATAAACCTGAAGCAATATGAATGATATGTGGGAGAGACAATGGGACCAGTTCGAAGACCCTTCTCCTACATGATCCCACACAAGTTTGATTATATTAAGGACCACAGAGAAAATGACTATCAAATTATATTTCTTGAAATGATCAGAAAATTGGTTCTTTTGATGAATTAATTGTCTATTTAATGAAAAGTTTACTTAGTGTCTCAAACCACAGGTAGAAACTTGACATTCTCTCAATATACTGGACAGACTTCAGCCTTTATTTTCATCTAAAAATTAGGGGATGACAAACTGCACCTTTCTCTTACATGCTGTATTTTGACTGACTCATTTTTCTACAGATCGAATCATTTAGCTAGTTAAAACTGATGTAATAATTCCTCTGCAAATGCAGATAGCATCATAAATATACCAATTAAATGATGCCTGTTAAATGCCAAAGCTTGTCACTTAACCAAAGGAAGCTGAAGACAGAAGTCTTAACTTCATTTGAAAAGAAAGCTGTGAATATGGGTTTTATATAACTCAAAAACAAAAAAACAAAACAAAACAAACAAACAAAAAAACCCAAGACTGCAATTAATAGGAGTAATTTGGCCTGTACTACATGGAAAAATGCTGCATAAAAAATGAAAAGCAATTCTGGAAAGCATTCAGGCCTCTCTGATAAACTCTAAAACCCATTCTCACTGTGAAGACCTAAGTCACCACTAGTGACCTAGCAATCCTCTGGATGGTTGTTGTTTCCAGATATATTTGAAATGACAGCCTTGTCTCCAGGGCTAACTAAAAAATAGCAAATTGCATGCCATCTTTCTTGTCTTGGCAGAGTGAAAGGGCATCTTTAGCTTAAAGACAAAGAGAAAAAAATTCATATAGAAGGGAAATATTTTTAAGCAAAATAAACACTACTTTCAAGTTTAACACATTGCATCCTAGTTTCCAATCAATTTCTAGTTTAAACAATACTTCTTTGTATGAGAGAGATGGAAGTCTAAAAGATATGAAAAAGAACTGGACATAGTTTTCCTCCCAAGAAACTTGTGAACAAATGAGAAAGACAGATAAAACCAATATATAATACAAGACTGTCACAGGGGAAAAGAGGATGCTTGATCAGCCTGGAAGAAAGAAATCTAACTCAATTTGGGGCTGTCAGGAAGGTTTCCCAGAGGAAAAATGTTGAGTAGAGTTGATACATCACACAAGAGACTGAAGAATGCTAGGTAATTCAAATTCACTTAAAAAAAAAAAAAACACTAACAACAAACCTGATAATTAATTTGCTGAGGACTTACTATGTGCTTATGTGCTTATGGCTATTTTAGTGCCTTAACATGAGTTTTTTAAATTAATCCTAACAACATTTTGAGGTAGGTATTGTAATTATCCTTATTTCATAAATGGACAAGCAGAAATTGAATAACTTATCTAACATCACACAGCTAATAATGTACAGAAATTCTTCAAATCCACGTTACTTATTTTATAATAGGGACTCTGCAGAAAACTCATTCTTTAATCTATTGGTAATTAATTTGGGCATGTGGTTTTAAAAAACACACACACACATCAAATACAGCTTAAACCACTCTAAAATACCTACAGTTATCTCCGTTATCACTGTGGTCTGAGAGACATACATTTGGGGTAAATATTTTGCCAATCCTAGCTTTCTAAAATACGAAGTCCTTTCTTTATTTTAGCTGTACCAACATATACTGATTTTTTTAACCTCACAGTTTTATAGCCTGGATCACAGATGATTTTATTTTTTATGTCCCACTCATCACTATATGTGACTAAAACAGATCTTCACTCCCTTGGAGTTAAAGCCACTTTACTATTATAAGCATAAGTATGATTCTTCCATCTCCACCCCCGCTGCACATAAAGAACAGAGAGCCATTGCCCACTACTGATGCAACAGGATCAATGGAAGAAACAATTAATGATCTATTAGCCACCTTGGTAATAAAGCCTGGTATTTGCCCTACTGTGCATGTACTCCTTTTCTACCAATTTGTATGCCATTTATATATCTACTTCACAATCCTTAATTCCTTAAATTCCCAACATCTCAAACAAAACCTCATCAACTCTAGAAGATTCAATTACTCGACCTAGAATTGATTTCCCCCTCTTGTAAATCCTAATTTATTTTCTATTAAACAGAGTTTTCCTTTGGGATATACATTGCAAAGTATATAATCATGAAATACAAAGGATGCCGCCTGCTTGAATATTATACACTCTACGAAGAAATGAACTTTTTCTTTTTTTATCTAATCTTTGAACACCCAGTTATTATTTTCAGTTGCTGCCAATAATTATCTAGTTTTTAACAATTTATATGCACCCATTCCCCATCTACTGAGTTCAATGCTTTACTTTGAAGGAAAAAATAATTTACATATTTGATATTTAATGGAGTAGCATCTTTCCAACTCAAGCTCAGCTGGCAGCAGCCATGTATATTTTGGGGGTTATTTGTTTGCTACCATAAATATTAAAGAATACACTACAGAAAGAAAATTGCAATATTCTACGCTGCATGTTCATTTCCAGGTATCTCAGAATTCCAGCTGTGAATATAATACTTCTCAGCATGTCAAACTCTAATTGCTCCTAGGAAATGTAACAAAAAACTGGCCTTAGTGTACTCAAATGCAATTTTCAGTGCTTGATTACATGCATAGTGTCCAAGCCCTGTCCATAAGATCTTAATTTTTAAATAACTACTTTTTTCCTAAATGTACAAGGCACAGTTTAAGTTCTTAAGATTTACTAATTATTTTTTCCCATAAGAACTCTATTTGTTTGATATTATTATTCTTATTCATATGTGATAAAAATTTATTACAGTGGGAGTTAATAATTTATATAAGATCATACAGTTAATGAAGAGTTGGAGGCAGATCTTTGAACTCAGAGTTTGACTTTTATGCCTGCATTTCAACCACTAAACATATTTGCTGCTTTTCTAGATATAATATTTGGTATTTATCAGCATAATATCAATTGGTTATGCCTTCGAGTAGACTCTTCAATTACGTTTGAGTCCCTTTGGCTACTCTTTTTAAAGTATATAAAGTTACACTTGACTTTTCCTGAGAAGAACAATTTATACGAATAAAAAAAATGATCCAAATTGATGCTTTTTCCATCAGAAAATGATGTAATTCTATAGGTAACACGTTTTACGCTGGTTGTCTGGACTACACAAAAGAGGGTCAGGTAAGTCTTGATGTGTTCATTTCTCAGATATACTTAGCTTATATTCTTTTCAAGGATCGGAGAGCCTCATGACTTAAGAAAACACCTCCCAAGGCAAGATTCACATTGGACATGATAGGCTATTTGAGGAAAAAAGATAAAAGTATATTTTCTGACAATAAAACACATCAAACTCCTTTTCTTTTAAAGTAACAAAAAGATGAAAAAAATACTATAACGTCATTTCAAAATATAAAAAATATTTAGGAAAGTGAGCAAAAATTTCAAAGAGCACCACAAAATAGAAATAGACAAAATTTGAGAAGGAGGTGAAAGCCAAATAATGGGAGGATGTGAAATGAGGCCTAATAAAATTTAGAAAAGTACTGGAAAGAAATCCAAATTGAGACTACTTTACTAGAAACATTAAAGAAAAAAGAAAACTATGGAATCCTCATAAGGGCACTGAGGAAAGAAAAGAGAATGGAGAAAATCAAGCAAAATTAAAGAGTAAATTCAAAAGAAAAATGACATAAAAATAAAATGAATAATCACTATACAATGGATGAAACTGTGTGTATATAATTGTATTATCTAATATTTACATAATTTTACTTTTATACTTGTCAAATCAGAAGGAATTTCGTTGATTGTTTATACTTTAATTATATTTTACTTAGTTACTAATTTGATTTTTAATAATATTTGTTCTATGCATTAGCTTCTATTTGGCGCACATAGAATTATGACATATCTTCTTAATAAAAAGTATGCTTTCCAATATTCAGTGTTCCACTGAAACCTATTATATGTTTTATTTGTTTTCTACCTTGTCTAATATTAATCTAAGCAATCCTGCTTATTTTTTTATTTTATTTGCTTGGAAGTTTGGAATTTTAATTTTCCAAGGGAAATAATATTAACCAAAGAGATCCTAAGCTTGGTGGTACCCCATCGGCTTAAATTCTGTGCCCAAAGGAAACTGGAGCTGAACTCACTAAATTCAAATAATTAATATTTTGATAAGGTTCCCATTCAAGGTCCCTATAGTTTCCATTTCCACAGCAACTACTGTCTGTATAATGCATGGTGAAGCTGAATTGTTTAACTGACACACGGTTTGGTGGAGAAAATGAAAACATAGTGGAAGAGATCTGGAAAAAATTGTCTATTATCAAATGAGATACATAGGTGAATGACCATGAATCCAAGTTAAAATGCCTAAGAGACACTATCACAAGGGGTTTGGTGATGATTAGCAACAATATCTATAATAATCAGAATCAATGAGAGTATGCTTAAGCCAGTATAGAGATTGTAGTTAACTGCCACTATGTTGGCTGTATGGCTTAGCACAAGGTACCAGTGAACAGCAGAGGCATGGGTAGAGAATCATTTCCCCTTTGGGAGGGAGGGGGTGTTTCTACTTAGGCTTTCAGAGTTTCAGATATATTTGAATATTAATCATAAAAATAATATATTTTTATTGCCTTGTATTTATCCCTTAGGTAGGAAAAACATACTATACCTAAGTGAGCACATAAATGCTCAAATTTTGTGTTTCCAGGCAAGAGTTTAGCAATGATGGGCTCAGTTACCTAAAACAGTGTTAACTTCTTCAGCATGCATGTGAATCCACGATTAACTGAGTTGGGTAATAGGGAAGTAGGTAAGTAAGTGGTAATGCCTTAAAGGAATTAGGGTAAGGTTCTTCTTACTCTGAAGTAAGGGTAGCTCCAAAATCCTGCAAGTAAGCAAATCTAACAGGTTAATCAGGAATCAAGGTCTTTGAATCTCAATGTGGTGACTGCATAAGACATAACTAGAGAATCCAGAGCAGTTGTCTAGAGCTGAGATGGAAGCAGGATCAGCAGAAAATACAAGGGGCAGCAAGTGTCATTGAATCCAAATGCATGACTTCAGCAGGGTATCATGCACCCAACTGTAATGAATAAAGGTCTGGAACTTGGAAGAAGTTGATTTTAGATGACCAAAGTTGTGATATAACTGGTGAGTTGAGCCCTGTATCAAGGGCATGTTTTGTATTTATTTATAAAAATGAGAATTTTTTTCTTCAACCCATTTTTTCCTAAATAAGGATGAGGTTCCTGAAAAGAAGTAAGAAAATACTGGTTTTCTTTTCTGGTGAGAACAAATTTATCGTAGAAAAGAAATTAAGTGTCTTGAATCCACAGTTACACATTCTCTGCATAAGTGAGTGCTTTAGATGTATGTATGGTTTATTCACAACAGGAGAATATTTGAGGGAGTTTTAGGATGCATACATAACGTGCCTCTACCAGGTGAGTATGGTCTTACTTTGTTCTAAATATTATCTCTGTAAATATTACCTCCTCACCACAGTAACACCATCCCACCCAGACCTGCCAGTGAGTTCCCACGGGGCTCCATACAGAGCATGAGATGCAGTCACATCACTTCATACTGGGCCGGGGAGCGGCTGGCCACGAAAGAAGGAAAACACACTGAGCAGCCTTATTCTACTACATTTCTGTCAGTTTTCACTTTCTGCCCTAAGTGATCATTCATGTGAATAGTAATGACCTAACACGTTGATATGTCTATCATTCTAGCTGAACTCTCTAGTTCCCGCTCAATTTCATCCCCCATTAATGACAATTACCATATAAGTGAGTATTACTGCTATATTATTTTGAATATGCAGCTCTACCTTTTTTCTTCTTTTTGGTTATTGAATCATCACTGTTCAGATCCCTGGCTTTTTATTTTATATATGTCTTTTCCATTCATTCATTCATTCATTAAACACTCATTTGGGCTTTTGTGTGCCATGCCCTAAGCAACACATTTTGAAAAATGTAAATGTTAATCAGAAATGAAGCTACATGAAATGAACCAAAAATATTTACTATCAGATCAAATGGTATAGCTAGAATCAATAGCGGCTTATATGTCATCAATTTACCTTTCAATAGAAGAACCGAGGAAATCTCCATGAAAAAAAGGATAAAATTATTAGGAACTAAAATGAGTGACAGGATTGGTAAATGCAGGGACAGGCTGTAATAATTTTGCTGATAAGAGAACTAGAAGGAAATATTTTAGGCCCTGTGTAAGAAGTAATTACACTTACGAGAGAAAAATAAAGAACGGAAAAACAATGTTGGAAAGATTTTTAATGGCTTAGCTATGATAAGAGTCTTTAGATCAGTTAGCCCTGTTGTTTGTATGTGTTTGGATATAGTCCTCATGTTAAAAGAAGATTTTATAATCGTGTCTTAGCATCTAAAACTGGAGACTACAGGGCTTCTAACACAGCCAAAACACAGTTAAGCCTGCAGTGAGGACCAGGCAGCTATGTTTTTTAAAGCTCCTCAAACAAGTATTAAGAACATTTATTGAAATATTTATGTATTTTTATCGTTATTTATGTTTTTATTGTTTGAAGTATTTTTCCTCACTAACAAAACACATAGATGAGAATAAGGGGAGAGAAAGGTATTCTTTTACTTCTCTCTTAAAAAGATAGTAATATGTCCCTAGGAAAGAAGAAATATATTTTTTTAAATTAGAAATAGTTAAAAAGAGATAAATTGCCTTTTATTCATATAATATTTAGAAGTCATCTATCAGCTTTGAAGAATGTCAAGTAATTCTTCACATTTAAAATTCTCGTGAATGTTGAAGATAGTCTCTGTTGGGAAAAAAAATAACTTCACAGACATCATTTGCATGTGCTTATATCACTGCCTTATAATTCTACATGACACTTATAAAAAGCCATTTCCACCTGGCAAAGATGCAGAAGTCTCATTGACAGCTGGGAAAATTCTGGATTCATTCATGATGGCTTATCATGGAGCTTGGAAAGACGTTTAACATAAAGTCCATGATAAAAATGAAGAGCAGAAGATGAAATCAAAGGAAAGGGAGAAAAACACACATCAAGCAAGATAAACAACTGCCAGATCAAATGAACTGGCAGATCAAATAAAATGGGAAATTTAGAGTCCACTGTCAACAGAAAGAAAAATCCTGCACAGATGTACTTTCTAGCAACAGGTTTTTTTAAGAGTTGCCAAGAATATCTGAGTAGAATCTGTGTTGAAATTGCTATATATTAGCAATTAAATTATAAAAAGTGATCCTGTTTCTTATCATTAGTAAAGATAACGCCCCTTATTATTTGGAAGATGTCAAAAATATTGGGAGAAGGGAAGGAACTCATGTCTTGTGACTTCGTATTTCCACATGATTAGATCCATTAGAGTCAAAAGGAGCACTTCTCTCTATCCTCCCCTACTCCTTCCCATGGCAGGAGACATGACTCATCTGATTGGTGAGTTGATGACAGACACTGAGCTTTGTTGATCAGCATCTTTCTTTCTCCAACTTTTTGGATCCTGCTGCCCATGAGAAACAAGCATATATTCTCACTTGCTCCCAGCCTACCATTAATGTTCTTGGGGTATTCCCTGACTTAGTATGGTCTGTAAGTTCAATTCAGGCAGTGTTAACAGGCCCTTTGATGAGATTTCAGTCACAAGCTCCAATAAAGCCTAAACAGTAACATAAGAAAAGTTGTGATGTCAAATTGCCTGCCTCCTGTCTCCTGAATTTCTCTCAGTCATTTCTGAGCATGAGCAGATAGAAGGAGAATTATGTGTTGATCCTTTAATTCTGAAGAGAATGCACTCAAGCATTGTTGGTTACCCTCATATCCTTATGCATCTGGACTGCTACACGAAGGCAAAAGAATAAATCAATCAATCAATGATAAAGTCGCCTTGACACTCTAAAAATTAAAACTCTTTTGGCGATGCATTATTTTTATGAATTCTAATTATAGTAAATGATGTGTAAGTAGAGTAACATTCATTAATTTATCCATTCATTTCACAAATACCTGCCAGAAATAAAGAAGAGAAGTATGGTATATTCTAAGCAGATAAAAAGGCATTCCATTCAAAATAAGTTAACATTTGTACCCTTGTAATATTCTGAAATAAAAAGAAAAAGAAGTTAGCAAAAAAGAAGGGGATGATTTCACTTGAATGTGGAAACATTAATAGAATCTATAAAAAAAGTCATTTCAAGTTAAACTAATAATGTAATTTCTTCAAATACACAATTGAGTATATTATTATATATTGATAAACAACAAATAAAATATAGTCATAAAAATTTGGTTTCATGAACATCTTACCTTTGGTAAGCATGTATATAACATAATATTAATGCAGATTCTTACATAACACTTATCCAAATCTCATTATAAACCAAAAAGCCTGGTGGTATTGTTTAATCCATTTTAAAGATGAATAAGCTACATCACAGAGAGGTTAGTAAGGTGCTTAAGGTACCACATGTACTGTGTCAGCCCACCTCCATGATGGCCACCAATGATCACTGCCTTCTGGTATTCTTGTCTTTGTGTTTTCTCCTCTCACATTGTACCAGGGTTAGTCTATGTGTGATCAATCAAATGAGGCAGAAGTGATGGTATGTCACTTCTCAGACTGGATTATAAAAGATATTGTGGCTTCCATTTCAATTGCTCTCTTGCTTCCTGTTGGATCGGGGGACAGCCAGCTGCCATGCGTTAGGCAGTCCTGTGGAGAAGCCTATGTGGCAAGGAACTGAGGCCTTCTGCCAGTAGCTGGAGAGGAATGGAGCTTCAAACATTTAGTGAACATCTGCTATGTGCTAATCACCATGTGAGTCATTGAAGATATTAACTGAACAAAACAAAAACCCGGCCCTCTTAGAATTCATATTATGTTTGATTACATAGACAACAGCTAACTAGTGAAATATACATACAAGATAATATCAAGTATGACAAAAGTTATTAAGAAAATTAGACAGGAATGCACTTTTAGATTTTTCAGAGATAGTCTGAGGAAATTATCTTTGGGCATTAAAGAAATGAGGTGGGAGACACAATAAAGACTCAAAAGGATGTCTAGGCCAAGTGCATTGCCTTGGATAAAAAAAAGCAATGGCAAAGTTGCCTGTTTCGTTTAAAGAGTAGTCATACTCAAATAACTATATCAAACACTTAGTAACCATATAAGGTTTGGTTCTAAGTAACTTATATGCACCAACTAATAACTCAGAACTCAACATAATCTTATGCTATAGATGCATCAAATATCCCTAATTTGTCCAGGCATGGTGGCTCACGCCTGTAATCCTAGCACTCTGGGAGGCTGAGGCGGGCGGATGGCTCAAGGTCAGGAGTTTGAGACCAGCCTGAGCAAGAGCAAGACCCTGTCTCTAATAAAAAATAGAAAGAAATGATCTGGACAACTAAAAA
>RJWJ010037700.1:0-15390 GCA_004363605.1 Indri indri
ATTTTTTCATATGTTTTTGGGCCATTATTCTGTCTTCTTTTGAAAAGTTTCTGTTCATGTTCTTTTCCCACTTTTTGATAGGGTTGTTTGATTTTTTGTTGTTGATTTTCCTGAGTTCTAAGTAGATTCTGGTTATCAACCCTTTATCAGATTTGTAGCATGCAAAAATTTTGTCCTATTCTGTAGGTTGTCTGTTTGCTCTTGTGACAATTTCTTTGGCTGTGTAGAAGCTTTTTAATTTGATCAGGTCCCATTTATTTATTTTGGTTGTTGCTCTGATTGCCTTTGGGGTCTTCTTCATAAATTCTTTGCCTAGGCCAATGTCTAGAAGAGTATTTCCAGCATCTTCCTCTAGAATTCTAATAGTTTCACTCCTCAGGTTTAAATCTGCTACCCAGCGTGAGTTAATTTTTGTGAGAGGTGAAAGGTGTGGATCCTGATTCAGTCTTCTACATGTGGCTATCCAGTTTTCCCAGCACCATTTATTGAATAAGGATTCTTTTCCCCAGTGTATGTTTTTGTCTGGTTTGTCAAAGACTAGATGGCTATATGAGGATGGTTTTATATCTGGTTCTCACTTCTGTTCAACTGATCAGTGGCTCTGTTTTTGTGCCAGTACCAAGCTGATTTGATTATTACAGTGTTGTAATAAAGTTTGAAGTCTGGTAAATTGATACCTCCCATTTTGTTTTTATTGTCTAGAATTGTTTTTGCTATGCAGGGTCTTCTCTGGTTCCATACGAAGCATAAAATTAATTTTTCTACATCTGTGAAGAATGATATTGGTATTTTAATAGGGATTGCGTTGAATCTGTAGATCACTTTGGGTCGTATAGACATCTTAACAATGTTGATTCTACCAACCCACGAGCATGGTATGGTTTTCCACCTGTTTACGTCTTCTGCTATTTTCTTCCTCAGTGTTTCATAGTTCTCCCTGTAGAGGTCTTTTACCTCCTTAGTTAAATATATTCCTAGGTATTTTATTTTCTTTGTTGCAATTGCGAAGGGAATTGAATCTTTGATTTGGTTCTCGGTATGACTGCTATTGGTGTATATGAAAGTCTCTGATTTGTGTGTATTGATTTTGTATCCTGAGACTTTACTGAATTCATTTATCAATTCCAGGAGCCTCTTGGTTGAATCCATGGGGTTTTCTAGATATAATAGCATGTCATCAGCAAATAGTGAGAGTTTGATCTCTTCTGTTCCCATTTGTATGCCTTTAATTCCACTCTCTTGCCTGATTGCTGTGGCCAGGATTTCCAGCACTATGTTGAATAGAAGTGGAGATAGTGGGCAACCTTGTCTGGTTCTAGTTCTAAGTGGGAATGCTTTCAATTTTTCCCCATTCAGTATGATGTTGGCTGTGGGTTTGTCATAAATGGCTTGTATCATTTTTAGGTAACCCCGTTTATGCCTATTTTGTTAAGTGTTCGTATCATAAAAGGTTGTTGAGTTTTGTCAAATGCTTTTTCTTCGTCTATTGAGAGAATCATTTGGTTTTTGTTTTTGCTTCTGTTTATATGGTGAATTATATTTCTAGATTTGTGTGTGTTGAACTATCCCTGCATCTCTGGGATGAAGCCCACTTGGTCATGGTGAATTATTTTCTTAATAAGCACCTGGATTCGGTTAGCTAGAATTTTGTTGAGAATTTTTGCATCTATATTCATAAGGGATATTGGTCTGTAGTTTTCCTTTTTTGAGGCATTCTTTCCTGGTTTTGGTATCAGGGTTATGTTGGCTTCCTAAAGTGTGTTGGGGAAGATTCCATCCTTCTCGATGTTGTGGAATAATTTCTGCAGGATAGGCACCAGTTCTTTTTTGTAGGTGTAGTAAAATTCGGGTGTGAAACCGTCTGGTCTGGGACTTTTCTTTTTTGGAATGTTTTTTTATTGCTGTTTCAATTTCAGTCCTTGATGTTGGTCTGTTCAGGAATTCTATTTCTTCCTGGTTGAGCCTAGGGAGGCTGTGTGTTTCTAAAAATTTGTTCATTTCCTCCACATTTTCCAGTTTGTGTGCATAAAGGTTTTTGTAATATTCATAAATTATATCTCGAATCTCCATGTCATCAGTTGTAACTTCTCCTCTTTGTTTCTGATGGAGCTTATTAGAGATTTTTCTTTTCTGTTTTTCATAAGTTTAGCCAAGGGTGTGTCAATTTTGTTTATTTTTTCAAAGAACCAACTTTTTGTTTTATTAATCTTCCGTATAGTTTCCCCGTTGCCAATTTCATTAAGGTCTGATTTGATCTTAATAATTTCTCTTCTTCTGCTGGGTTTGAGGTTGTTCTGTTCTTCTTTTTCCAGTTCTTTGAGTCGATTCATTAGGTTGTCTGTTTGTGATCTTTTTGACTTTTGGATATAGGCATTTATGAAGATAAACTTTCCTTTCAGGACTGCTTTGGCTGTGTCCCACAGATTTTGGCAACTTGTGTCACCTTTGTCATTTAGTTGAAAGAATCTTTTGATTTCCATCTTTATTTCCTCATTTATGAAGTAATTGTTCAGCAGAAAGTTGTTTACTTTCCATCACTTTGTGTAGAGATGAGAGTTTCTGTTGGGATTCATTTCTATTTTTATTGCACTGTAATCTGAGAAGATGCATGGTATAATTCCTATTTTTTTAAATTTTTTGAGGCATTCTTTGTGTCATAGAATGTGGTCAATCTTAGAGAATGTCCCATGAGCTGATGAGAAGAACGTATATTCAGTGGTTTTTGGGTAGAATGTCCTGTAAGTGTCAGTCAGGCCCATTTGTTCTAGAGTTCTGTTTAAGTCCATTATTTCTTTGTGAATTTCGTGTTTGGAGGATCTGTCCTGTCCTGTCAGTGGGATGTTGAAGTCTCTGAATATTATGGTGTTGCTGTTTATCAATTTATTTAGATTAAGTAAAGTTTGCTTTATGAATCTGGGTGCACGCAAGTTGGGTGAATACATATTTAGAATTGTTATGTCTTCTTGTTGAACTGTACGCTTCACCATTGTACAGTGGCCCTCTTTGTCTTTCATTACTTTTGTTGATTTAAAAAGTAAGTCATCTGAGATCAAAACTGCCACACCAGCCTTCTTTTGGCTTCCATTTGCTTGAAATATTGATTTCCACCCCTTTACCTTGAGTCTATGTGCATCCTTGCAGGGTAGATGCGTTTCCTGAAGACAGTAGATACTTGGCTTGTCTTTTTTTATCCATTCAGCCAGCCTATGTCTCTTGAGAGGGGAGTTCAAGCCATTCACATTTATTGAAAGACCTGATAAGTGGGGTAAATTGCTGTTCATACTGTTGAGTTGCCTTTTGTTGCTTTGTTTTCTCTCTTGAGCCATTGTGGAATCTAGCCTTTGATCTTTAGCTTTTGAGTGGTTTTACATTCGTGAGTGTTTATCGTGCTGATCCTTGTGTGATTCAGCTTTGAGTACTTCTTGGAGAGCTGGTCTTGTCTTGGTGAATTACCTCAGTCTTTGTTTATCTGAGAATGTCTTTCTTTCTCCTTCATATATAAAACTTAGTTTTTCAGGGTATAAAATTCTAGGCTGGGCATTATTCTGTTTCAGAAGAGTGAGAATGGGGCCCCAGGCTCTTCTTGCTTGCAGGGTTTCAGTTGAGAAGTCTGAAGTTATTCTGATAGGCTTTCCTTTGTATGTTACTTGTTTCTTTCACCTGACAGCTCGTAGTAGGGCCTCTTTAGTGGATATTTTGGTCAATCTGATGACTGCATGACATGATGTCTTTCTATTTGCATTGAATCTCCCTGGGGTCTGCTGAACTTCTTGTATCTGTATATCTAGATTTTTAGCAGGGCCTGGGAAATTCTACTCTATTAAATCTTCAAATAGGTTATCCAGCCCTTGTGTGTTTTCTTCTTCACCTTCTGGAACCCTAATCACCCACAGGTTTGGTTTTTTCACATAATCCCACATTTCTTGTAAGCTTGTTTCTTTTTTCTTTATTTTCTGCTCAATCTCTGTGACTGACTTATTCAATTGGAAGGAGTTGTCTTCAATCTCTGAGATTCTTTCTTCTGTTTGATCTACCCTGTTCTTGAGGCTTTCCACTGTGCTTTGTAGTTCCCTGAATAAGTCCTTAATTTCCAGGAAATTGGTTTGATTTTTCTTTAATATTTCAATTTCTTTAGTGAATTTTTCTTCCAAGTCCTGGATTTTTTTTTGTGGTTTCCTTGTGGTGGTTATCCATCTTTATTTCTTTCTGCTGTGTTATTGCTATGGGTAGGACTTCCAGTACTATGTTGAATAGAAGTGGTGACAGTGGGCACCCTTGTCTTGTGTCAGATCTTGGGGAAATTCTTTCTAATTTTCTCCATTCAGTATGATGTTGGATGTGGGTCTGTCATATGTGGCTTTTATTATTTTGAAGTATGTTCTTTCTATGCCTGGTGTATTGAGGGTTTTTATCGTGAAGGAATGCTGGATTTTATTGAATGCTTTTTCCGCATCTATTGAGATGATCATATGGTCTTTGTTTTTAATTCTGTTTCTCTGGTGAATCCCCTTTATTGGTTTACATGTGTTGACCCATCCTTGCATCCCTGGGATCGAACCTTCTTGGTCACGGTGAATTATCTTTTTGATGGGTTCTTGATTTTGGTTTGCTAGAATTTTCTTGAGGATTTTTCTATCTATGTTCATGAGGGATATGGGTCTATAATTTTCTTTTTTTGTTGTATACTTTCTTGGCTTTGGTATCAGAATGATACTGGCTTTGTAGAATGAGTTAGGGAGAATTTCTTCCTTCTTGTTATTGTGGAACAGTTTTAGTAGGATAGGTGCCAATTCTTCTTTGTAGATCTAGTAGAATTTGGCTGTGAATCTGTGTGGTCCTGGGATTTTTTTGTTCTTGTTGGGAGATTTTTTTAAATTACAATTTCAATCTTCCTTATCATTATTGGTCTGTTCAGGGTTTCTATTTCTTTCTGATTCAGGATTGGGAGGTTGTGTGTTTCCAAAAATTTATTAATTTCCTCTAGATGTTCTAGTTTGTGTGTATGGAGGTTTTCGTAGTAGTCATGAATGATACTTTGTATTTCATAGTATCAGCTGTAATACCTCTTTTTTCATTCTGATATAGCTTATTTGAATCTGTTTTCTTCTATTTCTAGTTAATCTAGCTAGTGGTCTATCAATTTTGTTTATCTTTTCAAAGAACCAAACCTCTGTTTAATTGGTCCTTTGGGTGTTTGTTTTTTTCCCTTTTGCTGTTTGGTTTGAAGAATCTTTTGATTTCCATCATAATTTCATCATTGACTCTAGGATCATTCAGCAGCAGGTAGTTTCCTTTCCATTTATTTGTGTAGATTTGACAGTTCCTCTTGCAAATGATTTCTAGTTTCATTCCACTGTGGTCTGAGAAGACACATGGCATGATTTCAATTTTTCTGAATTTGCTGAGACTTGTTTTCTGGCCTAACAATTGATCTATCTAGGAAAATGTCCCAGATGCCATTGAGAAGAATGTATATTCATCAGTTTTGGGGTAGAATGTTCTGTAAGTGTCTGTTAGATCCATTTGTTATAAAGTCCTGTTTAAGACCAGTGTTTGTTTGTTGATTTTCTGCCTCATTGATCTGTCCAGTTCTGTCAGTGGAGTCTTGACATCCCCAGCTATTATGACACTGCTTAGATCTAGTAGTATTCATTTTATGAACCTAGGAGCTCCCATGTTAAGTACATATATATTTAGGATTGTGATATCTTCTTGCCAAATTGCTCTCTTAGTCATTATATAATGACCGCCTTTGTGGTTTTTTTTTTTTTTTTACTGTTTCTCATTTAATGTTTATTCTCTTTCATATGAGAATAGCTGCTTTTGCTCACTTTTGGTTTTCATTTGTGTAGAATATTTTTCCATCCCTTTACCTTGAGTCTATGAGAATCCTTGTGATTTGGATGGGTTTCTTGGGGACATCATATATTTTGGTTGTGGTTTTTCATTCATTCAGCCGATCTATCTTTTAAGTGGAGCATTAAGACCATTTACATTCAATGTTAGTATTGATATGTGAGATACTATTTTGTTCATCATGTTGATTGTTACCTACTTGTTTTGTTTTCTCCCTTGTGTTACTTTTTTATAAGAGCCATGAGCTTTAACTTTCATGTGTTTTTGCACTGGTGGGTGTTGATTATTCTGTTCCATGTATATAGCACTTTTAAGCATTTCCTGTAGGGCAGATCTAATAGTGATAAATTCCCTCAGTGTTTGCTTGTCTAAGAAAGACTTTATTTCTCCTTCGTTTATGCAATTTAGTTTTGCAAGACACAAAATTCTTAACTGGCAGTTATTCTGTTTAAAAAGACTAAAAATGGGGCCCCAATCCCTTCTGGCTTGTAAGATTTCTGCTGAGAAGTCTGCTGTTAGTCATTTGGGTTTTCCTTAGTAAGTTACTCTTTCATTTCATCTTGCAACTTGTAGGAGTTTCTCCTTCAGTTTGACTTTGGCCAGACTGATGACTATGTGCTTTGGTGATGTCCTATTTGCTATGAATTTTCCAGGTGTTCAATGACCGTCTTGTATCTGGATATCTAAATCTCTAGTGATACCAGGGACATTTTCCTCAATTACTCCCTTAAATAAATTTTCTATGTTTTTTTGCTTTTTCTTCTTCTCCCCCCAAAATACCTATGATTCTTATATTTTTTCACTTTACATAGTCCCATGTTTCTCAGAGTGATTGTTCATTCTTCTTTTTTTCCTTACATTTTCAATTGATTGAGTTAATTTGGAAGCCTTGTTTTCAAGCTCTGAAATTCTTTCTTCTACTCAGTCTAGCCTGTTGTTACAACTTTCTGCCTTATTTTGAAATTCCCTAAATGTCTCTTTCATTTCTTTAAATTCTGTTATGTATTTTCTTATTTTATCTATCTCTTTATCAAATTTTTCATTCATGTCCTGAATTATTATTATTTTTTTTGGTTTCTTCATGTTGGCTTTTAATTTTCTCATCAAGCCTGTTGATCATGTCATCCATATTCTGAATTCCATATCTGAAGTTTCAGAAATTTCCTTTCAGTTGGAGTAAGTTGCTGGAGAACTATGGTGATCGAAACAGCCTTTTTTTCATGTTGCCGGAGTTCTTGTGCTGGTTCCTTCTCATCTGAGACCTGTTCTCTCAGCTTGAGACAGACAGACAGATTTGCTGTGTACCTGTTCTCCTCTTGTGGTAACTCTCCTACTCAGTGAAGAGAGGAAGAGGTCTCTGGATGGTGCACTTGAGTCCTACTCAATAATATTGACCCGGCAAGAGAGGGGTAGATGCACTGTGAGCCTTTAACACTATCCCTCTCCTGCATCTCCTGTCTCACCATTCTCCTGTGGTTGTCATGAGCAGTCCATGCACTGCAGAGTGAGTGATTGCTCCACCCAAGGCTGTCGGGCAGTGGTGATTATTGGCCTGCATTGACTTGAGCTCTATCCCACTCAGATCTGGTATTTGTCAGCTCTGCCCAGGTTCCCTGGTGGTGGTGGAGTAATTCTCACCTGCCAATGGGCCATGCAAGAGTGCCTGCCCTCCCCGCTCCCTCTGGGCCTGGCAGGAGAAATGAGGAGGCATTACCAATGGATCTGACCCCTAGGTAGATGCAGTGTTCTGAGCCTGGGATCTCAGAATGGTGTCAGCCGCATTGCACAGGGTTTGCAAGCCCTTGGATCCCCACTGTGCCTTCTCTCTGGAACAACTTTCCTGCACAGTCTCTAGTCCACTCCCTATGTCAGTCTGGGGGCCTGCTGTGGTGGAGGGTCCTTTCCACAGCTTGGATAACAATGTCTTCAGGATAAGTGTGGAGCCCTGGGATCCTCTCTCCTGTCCCTTCCCTATGTGTGGGTGCCTTCCCCATGTGCATTCAATCCCATGCAGAAGGTTTCCTCTTTTCCTTCTTCTTCACTTTGGGAGCCTCCTATCGCCTCTCTGTTGATTCCCAATGCTCTCTCATAGACGATCAATCTGAAGGTGATTACCCACTTGCTGCTTTCAATCCTCTCCATGTGAGTGGTGTGTGTAGACTGCTTCTAATTCTCTGTCTTGACCCTAATCTGACATTGGAATTTTAATAGATATTGCATTGAATCTATGCATTGCTCTGTGTAGTATGGATATTTTAACAATATTAATTATTCTTCTACTCCATGAACATGGGATATCTTTCCATTTATTTTTGTCATCTTCAGTTTCTTTCATCAATGTTTTATAATTTTAAGCTGTACAGATATTTTGCTTCCTTTGTTAAGTTTACTCCTAAGCATTTTGTGTTTTCTTTATGCTAGTGTAACTAGGATCATTTTCTTAATTCCCTTTTCCACACAGTTCATTTTTGGTGTATAGGAGCACTGGTTTTTGTAAGTTGACTTTGCATCCTGAAACTTTACTGAATTAGTTTATGAGTTCTAACAATTTTTTGATGAAATTTTTAGAGGTTTTTTTTTTATCTATAAGATCATGTCATCAGCAAATAGACAATCACACTTCTTTCTTTCCTATTTGGTTGCCTTTTTAGTTCCTTCTCTTGCCTAATTGCTCTGGCTAGGCCTTCCAGTACTACATTGGATAGAAGTGGTAAGGTGGCCCTCCTTGCTTTGTTGCTGATCTTAGAGATAAGGCCTTCAACTTATTACCATTGAGAATGATATTAGCTGTGGGCTGGGTATATATGGCCTTTATTGTGTTGAGGAACAGTCCTTCTATACCTACTTTGTTGAGAGTTTTTATCATGAAAGGATGTTGAATTTTGTCAGATTGTTTTCTGCATCTATTGAGATGATCATATGGTTTTTGTCCTTCATTCTGTTGGCATTTGTGTTCCTTAGTGTTTTAAATTGAATGTGTTTTATAATGTCAAGTACATCCAATCTATAATTGAAACAAAATTTTTGAAGTAACCTATGCTTGGGCAGGGTATAAAAACATAGGGCATATATTTATCATAGTTTAGTCTCCTTGACTTTAAAATTCTTCTATGTTGGGAATATAATATCCTTCTTTGTTGTATTATATTATGTTTAACTTTGATTGCCAAGGCATTAACTCATCACTAGTTTTTATCTATTTAAAAATATTTTTATTTTTTTATTCTCATTACTTTCTCTTCTCTGCATTTGGCTTAAGGCACAAAGCAATCTTTCTAAATCTATTGTTTCCTTTATACACTTTTAAAAGGGAACTTTAAAAAGGCTGAATAGCTTAGTCATAAAGAGGAGTTTTTCTTTACAGTTATAATCCAAACACAGGCCATTGTACTTGCCGCATGAAATAAAGAATTTTTTTTCTCTTTACATTTCCACTAGTGAAACAAAATAATAGAAACTGATTTATTTCTTCCTTTACCTGATGGTGGAAACCAGTCTGTGGAAAATGGTAGCAATATGTTTTCTACTATGTGGAAAGAGTTGGTCAGTAAGAGGGAATGAAACTCACTCATTTCAAGAAGCAGAGATAAAAGATGGAGACAGTTACTGGTGATTTCAGGGTTCCTGAGGACCATCTGCATGTACACTCTTCCTGTTATTTGACTGTTGAAATATTCCTGCTTCCATGAAATAAAAATTTTGCTAAGCTATTATTTTGGGTGGGACTCTATAGGGTGCAAGTGATGAAAATATAACTAGAATTATCTTAAGTAAAAGAGGGGATTGAGGAAAGACCCTCGGGTGGCTCACAGCTTTAGGAAGGTAGGAACAGACTCTTTAGAAGGAACTTGGAGCTAGGGCCAGGAGCTAGGTAGTGTTGTGACACTTTTCCCTCTTGTGGCTTCTGCTCCTTTTCTTTCTGGGCATTGTGCCCTTTTATCTGATGTGTTTCCCCCAGTACTTTATTTTTTGTACCATGTAACCCTCTTCCACTCATTGAAATTTTTGTGTCCATTGGCACAGAAGGAGATATTATAGCACACTGTGTTTTGAGTCTCAAAAATGCAAACCAGGAGTGAATTCAGGCTCTGAAGATTAAGAGAGCTGTCCTATGTAATGGGGAAAAGAGGAAAGCCAAAAGGGAAGCAAATAGAGCTCAGTTGGTACCACTGGGGAAGGATCCCTGTATCTAGTAGATGACTCTGTCACTAATAAACACACATTGAGCATTTGTGTTTATTACTGTTTTACTTAATAAACTGAATGTGTTTTATAATGTCAAGGACAGCCAATCTCTCAGGCCTGAACCCTGTGGGGGAGGAATAATAGACACTCCCAATGAGTTTGGAGGGAACCCAAGAATCAAGAGAATCACAGAGTAGAAAGAGCCAGCATCCTCTATCCTAGATAGAACTAGGGGTGGAGAGAAGACCCTAGTGTTCTCTGCAACTTGGAGTAGTATGAGGCAGTATGTAGGAATAGCTGTGTGATAAAGGTAGTAAGATTGGAAGCAGCCTTGTAGAATTCCAACTCGACTCAGCAAAGTGTAGGAGCAGTAGAATGATTTCTGAGTGTAGCAAAGATGTGTGGTTGGGCCTTGTAAAACTTCTCCAAGGTGCCCTTAGCCCTGAGTGCTGTTGGAGAAACAGGGTTAAGCAAGGAGAGTCACTGATCTTGAAGTGACCTTTGGCATGGATCCATGTAGACCAACATTTATAAACAGGACAAGGAGTCATATGCCAAGTTCAACAGATGACCAAGAATCAGAACTTTTTCTTATCCTGGCCCTGCCTTCCTTCCTCTCCCTTGTTCTCTGCTTAGAAATTGGATGAGAACTCAAGGAAAAGAAATGGTAACCTAAATTCATTGAAATTTAGTTTCTATCGGTTGGTAAAACAAGACCTCTTTGACGAAATTAAGTTCAGTTGCACAAAAAATTTAAGCCACACTTTCTGAGTGCTTGCTTATGTTGGCTGAAATTCAAATTCTGTTTTCTACTGCAGACCACGTTCTTGTATGTGGCAGAGAACCTGGCTACTAGCAGCTGCAGCTCACAGCTGCATATATTCACCATGTGAAAGGAAGAAGCTCTTCATCCCTTTGACTTACACCTAGGCACTCTCATCCAAGCTCCTGTTTAAAAAGCTTCACAGGACAATCTCGAGTGGCTTTTCTCTAGTCGTGGTCCCATGCTGTCTACCAATTACAGAGTTAGGAATGTGACAGACTATCGCAAGTGCAGCTTGGACCACATGCTCTGTGGCTTCTGAATCTGACATGCTGTGTAACTGGCAGCCCTGATAGATCCATGTACTTGGAGTCAGAGAAGGAACAGTTCCTCTGCCAAAAGGAAATATTAATACTTTGACCAGAGGAAGGGGAGAAGGGGAGCTGGCTGATAAAACAGTTTGAATTGGGCTATCTATCTCGTATGTCCATACTAATAAAGATGTCCTTAATGTCACATTAATATGATCAAGGCAAGAAACTAAAATTACGAATAAGATACTATGTCTTCTGTGACCCATTAGTTCAGAACTAGTACCGGGGCTCAGGAAAAAAAAAACAAACGAAAAACAGCACAGATTTTTCACTGTAAATTTGTAAACTTTGCAGCAGTTTAACTATGAGAGTTGGCTTATAGGTCAGTGAATGGGCCTGGTGGCTTTTGCTCTCAAATCCCATTAAGTTCCCGCAGAGAACAAAGTGCTTTATGCTATGTGAAAATTGGTTTGTAGTATGTGTGTACCAATCATGAGTATTATCAGAAATGCTGGCCACTTTCTTTTAAGGTTCATAGGGACTTAGATCTAAAATACTTTTTTATAAAAACTTCACTCAGCTGCATAATTCTGAAATGATTTTATTCCAACTGTTTATTCATAGCAGCCTTTTCAGGTAATATTCTAGGAGTAATTTCCCAATATTTATTCTTTTAACTTTATCTCTCATTATATTCTTTCAGGTGCAAGGTAATAATAATTAACCTGGCCTATGTATAAAATTTGGAGAATTTTATAGTTTTTCTTACACTGGGGTGCTCACTTCTGATAAATAGGTACATAGATAATAAATATAAAGGCATAGCATGAAGGATTAAAAAAATGTAAAAAAAAAATTCCTTGGGGAAAAGTCATATTTTAGTCTATGTTCCAGGACTAATTTTAATGTTGGGGTTAAATAATTTTTGTTCTTAGTATGAAATTATAAACAAACAATCCAATTGACTTGTCTTTCAACTCTAAACAGCTTTTTGATCACAGTATAAATAGCTGCTGTGAGTTTTACTGCTGTTATGTAGGTTTGTAGGCAGTCAAGGTAATAGGATTCTTTCATATTTCTGCATGCAGTATTCCAAAGGGTTAGGAAAGGTGTTCCAACAGATTAGGAGTCTAAATGAATTACAGGTTGGGGCACCTGGCCAGTGACCACCACCTAGCAGTAACTCGGCTGCCCAGGCCTTTGGGAGCATCTGAATGCCTCTGGTTCCCAGGAATAATTTCCAAAGAGTACATGATCTTACATAGGTATTTTCAAATAACTCTTTTTCCTCCCGACCATAAAAGTAACATATGATGATTGTAAATAACTTGGAAAAATAAAAATAAACAGCAAAATAAACTCGTCAATTATTGCATAATTCAAACATAACCTCAGTTAACATTTTGGTGCATTTCTCATCATTTTCCCCTGTGTATATAAATATTTTTAAAATCCATTGAGATTATGCTACATATATAATTCTTCTAATATATGTTCTATGGAAATTTAGAATAAAAATCCCTTTGGTATGTGAATTTTAAACAGTACTATTACACACATATAAGCATTGTGAAATAATGTCATAAATTAAAGTACTCTCGTTTTTGTTCTTTTTTTTAATAGTTGTTTTATTTGTTCTGTGTGGAGGGGAAGCGAGGTGGCCTGTTTTTGTTCTTTTTAACTATACAAACAAAAAAACTATAACATTTACTTTTTATCCTTCAGGCTGATGTATATTAATTGGGCAATTTCTACATCTAAGATACTTAAGTCATGAATACTTGAGGAGATAAAGAAAAAAATCATCAACATTGATAAGACACAATCTTTGCCCTCAGAGCATTTATATAAATATATGCACAACTAATCATTAAATGAATCAGACATTGTTTCATGATAAAATGGAAACAATCAATTTCTGAATAAGCGTAGGCCACAGATAGCATAGTTCCAATTTGGGAGAGTATAAAGAATCTTTATTTGGATCTTGGCATATTGGCTAGGGTTTCAACCACCAGAAAATGGTGATGGGTGATGGTTGAGGGAGGGGTGTCATGTAATGAAGAAAGAACTTTCAGGATATCATAGCACGAAGAAAATCAGGAAGTGAAAAAAAAATGCAAAGATGTGTTCAGGTAACTGTGAGCTGTCTTCTGTAGTGGGGAAATGTACTGGGAAACTAAGTAGACAATACACTGAGAATGGGTTTGATTGCCAGACTTACTTTAAACTTTATTCTGTAGACAGTGCAGAACCATAGATACTTTTGAGCAAGGGCATAAAATGATCAGGGCTGTACCTTAAGAATGTTACATGGAACCTAAAATGCCTAGGAGGAATGACATGGCCATCTACGTGTAGGTAGGTATTCATTTATTTGTTCTATAAACATCTATTTATTTTTAAATACAAGTTATAGATATATTTTTATTTTAAATTTTGCACCCCAATAATACTTTCTTAGAACTTCCTAAAAGAGCATAGGATTTCCTGAAGTATTTTGATCTAAACTTCCTTATCATTGGTATTTTTTTCTCAATTTATGGCTTGAGGATGAAGTGTCCATTTATTCTGTATATATTTATTCCCTTTGTCTTTCCTTCATAAAATGCTTCAGTCACTCAAAAAGCATTTACAGAGCAACTATATTATATGAGTACAATATTGTATTGTATAGTGAGCATTATAGGAACTATTTGTTCTGAATGATTTGGGTTAAATTCTGGCCTGGATATAATACTTTAGTGGAGATATTTAAATATCATTAACTTAAAGAAAAAAATCACTAGTACTTAAGATAGCCAAACTTGGTTAGTTAATATTAATTATCCTATTTACTAAATATCTTGAAACTCAGATTTTCCTTATTTGTTCTTTAGATTCCTTTCTAACATTTTAGAGTACTTTTCTTTCATGCTTATTAACTATTTTCTTTAACTTTAAATTGCTAAGACTTTTCGAAAAATGAAATGTGTTCTAGGGGTATCATTTGTGTTTAATGTGGAAATTTGATTTTAGGCTTTCATTAAATCAGCTTTTACATTATCTGTTTAAAACTTTCCATTGTTAAATGTATTTCTGGTGCAGGCAGAGGTACTGGCTATCATTTACTCAAATAAGCAGGTCTGCTAATTATCTGCAAATGGCATGTCCAGTGACCCCAAAGTTTAAACATCTTTATATAAAAGGTTTTCTCTTCTAATGCTTACTTTGGTCTCAGAATCCATTATTTAATTAAGCAGCTATATCGTTTATCCAGCTAATGCAACTCAGTATAACTAAATATAAGAAGGCATTTACTCAAATCCAGAATATACTTTAATATTTATTATTATTAATCGTATTGATGAATTCTTTTCTACCGTAACACCTTCCAAGTTTGCAAATACAGCTCTTTTATGGTTAAGTCTAAGTGCTTCCGTACCTTTTTCATAAAGCCTTAGCACATATTCTGAGACTTTGATTTTGCCGCTCCACCACCCTTTTGCTTTCCAAAGGCAAGAATAAATCAGAACAATTGTAGTAGTACCGAATCAAAAAAGAAAAACAAAGCCTAGAAGTGTTCTTTAGGACCATGATAACCAAGTAATCTCAAATCACTGTCATGAAATTTTAATGGTTGGGTAATCTTCCATAGTTTTTAGATGCTAATATTAATAGTAATGTCCTTTCACCTCTACCAGTTTGCTGCAGACCTCTTTGACACTACTAATGGGACAAGGAATATCCCATAATGGCCAAAGACAAGGAAATACTTTGGTAAATACCCCTGTAATTATATAGTTATTAAATAGTTACAGGAGTATTTATTGCAGGGTATTGGTTACTACAGGGTATGGGTGCTCCAAACCTAAAGGATTCATACACATAATCGATCTGAAAGTCACAGAAGAGAAGATACATATCTACAAAGTAGATGAACTGTCAAGTTACGTAGTGGTTCTTTGCTTAACTGAGCTGATTAAAGTTAAGGCTTGTGTATATATGTTTAAACAATAATCTGTATCAGTTAATTTTCCTGTTTCAGATTTGCCAATTCGCCCCAATCATCTTGAAGACAAGTTATCTCTTTCTCTATTCTCTCTCTCTCACTCTCTCCCCCATCTTGCTGTCTCTCTCTCTCTCTCTCTCCCTCCCCCCTCAATGGAGAACAGATGTGGGCAAAGAAAGTAAAGTGGTCACCAACTTTGCAGGAAAAAATTGTTAATGTTCTATGGGTGGTGGATCAACTCCACTGTGGATAGTAAGTAATATTTTTACTATATAACTTGT
>RJWJ010037701.1:0-15385 GCA_004363605.1 Indri indri
GCTACTGGAACTGATAAATGAATTCAGTAAAGTTTCAGGATACAAAATCAATACACACAAATCAGAGGCTTTCATATACGCCAACAGCAGTCATACAGAAAACGAAATCAAAGATTCAATTCCCTTCACAATAGCAACAAAGAAAATAAAGTATCTAGGAATATATTTAACTAAGGAGGTAAAAGACCTCTACAGGGAGAACTATGAGACACTGAGGAAGGAAATAGCAGAAGACGTAAATAGGTGGAAAACCATACCATGCTCGTGGGTCGGCAGAATCAACATATAGGCCAAGACTTTTAAGAGGTGAATTTACCTTCTCCGTAGTTCTCTTTACCGTCCTTCCAGCTAGAAGCAGATGTCCGTGAGGCCTTCAAGGATAGTGGAGTTGCAAGATAGAAGGAACTCTGGCTCTTGAACCAAAGTTACCAAAATTTAGGCCCACTGGTGACTAGGACCACCCTCCTTGCACTGTTAGGTTACTGAGAAATACTCTTCTAGTGTGGTTCAAGCATTATACCTTTTTTGTTCCATTTGTTGCAGCAGCTAGCATTACTCTGACTCATATATTGTGCTAAGTTGTTTTGATTTTATTCTCAAATTTTATTTTTTGAGTTCTATTTTCTTCTAATGTAGTGGGAAGTCACTGAAGGGTTGTAAGAAAGTGGATAGCGTGGCCTGATTTTTGCTAGAAAATGATTACTATCAATGTGGTTAAATAAATTGGGGGAAGATTGGGAGGTCTAGAATTGTATAGTGAAAAAAGCAAGAGGGATGGTGGCTAAGAGTAGGGAGTCGAGAGTTTTGGTGTGTGGGATCACAAGGTCAAGGTCTCAGTGACAGTGGGCGAGGGAGAGAGAGATGTTGAGGATAACTCTCGTGTTCTGACTGGAGCGCCCGGGTGCCGACAGGGAGGTCTGGGAGGCGTCCTGAGGAGCACTGGGGGCGGTGCGGAAGCGGGGCATTTCTGTGGGACACCAGCTCTTGTCTCTGCCAGTCTGTGCTGAGGAGCTAATCTCCACAGGACCCTGCAGTGGGACCCACATGACCAGATGGAGTCTCTGGTCTGGTCAGCACAGAGAAGCTTTTCACACTAAGTAACAAACCCACCAAACCATTCATTCACTCATTAATTCATTCACTCAGCCAGGCACTGGGCTAGGGACTGAAAAACTCAGTCTTCATACTCCCAGTCTTTCATTGCTTCTACAAACCTATTATAATGGAATCATTAGTTAGAAATAGGTGGCTATAGGAATTGACAATTGGTGAAAATATCGTTCCTGATACGGAGTTGGAGGGGCTTACTGCGAGGGACAAGGGTGGAGAGGGAAAGGGCAAGCAAGGAGTGTTTCCCTTAAACATTTGCTAAGTGTTCCTTCCATCCACGCAACTTTATGGGATACTCAAAGTGTGGAAGGGAGACATCAAGGCCCAGAAAGCTTATAGCACCCCCGAGGGGTCACGATGGGGGCAGGCATCTGACTCAAGGTCCTTCTTTCATCACTGCACCCCGCCATGGTGCTTCCCTGGAGACGGGCTGTGCTGCTCATAACTGAGCCCAGGGAAAAATGGCTGGATGTGGGGACCACAGAGAGGCTGCAGCTGTGGAAGGGCAGAGGGACGCCTCCTCACCTGGACAGGTGCTCAAGCCTGCCTGGCCGTCTATGCTGGGTGGGCCCCAGTGGCTGGAACTAGTTTGGTCTGCTTGCAGCATGCAGCCAGAAGGTGGCTGCAGGCATCTCCCATGGAGCCCTGAGGGTCAAATTCTGTCTCCAAGTCAGGGAGGAGGGTGTTGGGTTGGAAATGAGGACATGCTGAGGTTAGAATGAGGGCAGGCAACAGACCAGTGGTGTGTGGGAGACGCAGCCCAGTTCCCAGACCTCAGGGCCTCAGTGTTTGTATTATTGGGGGCCTGTCTAGATCCAGTTAGAAAGAAAGCCATTTTCCTCAGCACCAGGAGAGCTTAGAAAGATACCCCTGGCGTGCGTGTGTGTATGTGCGTGCTCATGTACGTGCTCGGGGTATGCTCCATGTTAGGGTGGGGCTGGGATAGGGAGAATGGAAATGGGAATGTTAGGAACAGAAAGCAGACCTGCGGGAAGTTAGGAGCACCAGCCTGGAGAGCACCTGTTTCTACCCATCCTGGTTCTCTCTGCATCGCTGGGTCTTTCAGTGCCCAGGACCCACCACACAGCAGTTCTGCCCTGTACTGCTCTTGCTCATACCTGGGGGGCTCAGTGAAGACCTGGGAATGCTTTCTGCTCTCCCCAAGATAGAAAGGGCCCTGGAAGCCTTCGCTAGAAAGAACCAGTGGTGAAAGCAGACAAGTTGCTAATATCAAAACTTCGATTCTCTCTGCTAACCCCAAACACAGGCTTCGTGTCTGGAAAGGGGACAGGAAGGCAGGCACTATTCCAGCCCAGCTGGGATCTTGAGGGTGGGCTGTGCCCCGCCTAGTTGCCTTCTTCCATTCTTTACTACAGAATAAATCTTTAGTTTATTTTTTTTTTAAAAAACTCAAACATACTTTAATGTTTCCACTCTCTGTAAGACTTTTCATGAATTTATGATTATAAATCAGGAAAGCTCTGCTGATTTTCCCTCCACAGTCTAAATTGCATCTAAACAAGCTCCTCTGACAGACCAAGCCCTGGTGCACAACCGTGGGCATCTGTCGTTTCTGTGCGGGGCCAACAGGAAATGTGCCCACAGAGCTGAACAGTAAACAATTTGGGACCAGGCACAGGCCCGAGTCTCAGCTACACTTTTTCTGGGCTGGGCACCAAAGCAGGATATAGTCACTTGTTACCTCCACAACAAAAATCTCTCCAATTCCAACAATGGTTTATCAAGTGTACTCACTGCCAGTTTCACTGTATTCCTTCAAACCTTCTTTTCATTTCACGGGCATAATAGGCATCCACTGGTGAGGCAGAACGGAAGATTGAATTTGCATTTATGAATGTAGACACTTCTCCTGAATGGGGAGGAAACATTCCATACTACTTGGGTTTCCTCCAGAATATTGCCCTGAGACCTAATCAAAATGAGAAAAATAGATTCATCTTTTCCATTTCACTAGTAGACTTGGAAGAGAAGGGAATTTAATTGTAAAGTCCTAATTGCATTTCCAAAATCTCGGACCTTGACTCAACAAAACAACTGACTAAAGGAGAAGGGAGCATGAGTAAATTTATCAAGCTCCTACTATGGGCCAAATTTTTATATGTTCCTTTAAAAGACAAAATGCTTTATGAAGTGACTAATTGAGGGGCACTCAGGAATGAGACTGAGACTCAGAGGTTGTAACTTACCCAAGGTCTCGTGGCTAGTGGGTCATAGAACTCAACTTTGAACCAAGGTCTGCGTGACCCCAAAGTTTACACTGTGTCCACTACATACATAGACCTTTACTTTACTGAAAAACCTGCAAAGAATGATCTTCTTTTGTTTTAGTGTGTTTTAGAGACGAGGTCTTGCCATGTTACCCAGGCTGGAGTGCAGCGGCTATTCACAAGTGCGATCCCCTACTGATCAGCACGGGAGTTTAGAAAGAATAGTGTCCTAAATTGCTGTAATAGATGTCTCTAACCTTTAAAAACACCATGAGCATATAAAAAATATTTCTATTTTGAACACTTAACATCTATTCAGAGATTTATATGGTAAGTTGTGTAATGGTAAACCATATTTTTGAAATATTGTAGTTTTGAAAAGCTATTGTGACCTATGTTAATAGAAATAAACCACATCAAGTAAAGGTGAAGAAAGACAAACATTAACACCAGTCCTTTTAGTGTTTCTTTCTGACCAAAGCTAACCAGCAGCGTAGTCAAACAAGGAGACAAAGTTAACCATTAACTTGGGAGTGAAAAGTCAACAGTGAGCACATTCTTTGTACTAGCCTGCCCGCACTCCAGCAAATATTAACACATATGGGCAAAGACGCTTTCCTATAACTATATAAGTGGGTTGTATTTAATATATACTTGTGAAACATCAGCAATGAAGGCATTGTTCAATGCCAGGTTTTTCTGTTACAAAGGCCCAGAAAAGTGACTTATTTAAGGTCACCTGGCCAATTAGAACTGGCACCCCAGAGGAGAGCAGTCCTGGCACTCCCACCATTGCATGATGATTGGATAGTCATGTCCCAGTTGGATAGAATTACAGTACATGGCATGACTGCTTCCATTTACAAAACAGTGATGAGCTCATCATGAGCTTAGATCCAGTACCATATCTGAAACGAACAAAAAAATTTTCAGAGCCCCACTATGATCTTTTGCCTCCAAGTGGTGTGGTCTGGAGGCCAATGGGTAGATGACTATTGATGCCATTGCTTTCTAGGCTTGCATTTGCAGATTGGTTTTCTAGAAGCAGCATGGCATAGCAGAGTTGGCATCAGACTCGGCCAAGTCCACAACCCAGCTCTCCAAGTGGGCAGCTGAGTGACAGGGCAAGTTCCTTCCTCCTTCCCATTGATGAAGTGGAAATGTTGATATCTAATAATCTCTATGTGCAGTGGGTTGAATACTGCACCCTCCCTGCTACCCAAGTTCATGTCCAGTCAGAACCTCAGAACATGATCCTATTTGGAAAGAGGGTCATTGCAGATACAATCAGTTAACAATCAAGAGGTGACCCTACTGGATTAACGTGGCCCCTAAATCCAATGGCTGATGTCCTTACAAGAAGAGGAGAGGACGCAGAGCGACACAGAGAAGACCATGTAAAGACGGAGGCGGAGATTGGATTTAAGGCTGCCATGAGCCAAGGAATGACGAGAGCTGGAGGAGGCAAGGAAGGATTCTTCCCTAGAGCCTTAAGAAGGACATGGCCTTGCCAACACCTTTGCTTTGAAATTCAGGCCTCCAGAACTGTGGGAAAATAAACTTTGTTGTTAAAGGTTTGTGGTCATTAGTTATGGCAGCTCAAGGAAATTAATGAACTATACAAAGGGGCTCAACAGGTGCTTATCATATAGAAAATAATTTATAAATGCCTCCAATAATTATTACTTACACCTCATGATATTCAACCATCAATAAGGGCATTCTGCAGTGAGTGGCAGAAGTGTCACCATCTCAAAGTCTGAAAGACTAAGGCTGGAATCACCGGTTTTATTCATTACAAATCTATATGTTTTTCTATTTTTTTCCACCCAAACCTCTATCCCTACCACTAAAAACAAAAATAAACCTTTTATTTAAACAACTAAATTAAACCATTCAACCTGATACTAAATTTTAAAAGAATCCAGAGCAATACAAATTCTAAATAAATAGGCATCTAGGTTTAGTTTGAACAATATTTCAAACTATAAACTCTAAGCATCTACATAGCTTAAGCTAACTCTGGCATTAAATTCCAAGATTTTCTTATAAAATGTTCTTTTAGCCCAGAGAAAAGAAGAGATAGTGGAGAATACAAGTGGGGTGACTGCCTACCTCCAATGGTTACAGGAGGAGTTGTCAGGGAGAATCAAAACATGGCAGGTAGAAAGGTGATGTTTGAGAAGTAGGGTGAGTGTCTCTAGAAGGGGGCCAGCACATGGGGCTGCACGGTACAAAGAGGACAAATGTCATGAGATACAACCCAAAAGGCTGCCCACCATGGCAGTGGTGGAAAGGTTAAAATATGTTTCTCAAGCTTCAAAACCTTAAAGCAAAGCTTAGAATTTCACTAGAGCCTACAGCTTGTACTCTTTAAAAACCAAACCAACATCATACAGAGTAGATGGTCTGGGCTGCTCAAAACGGCAATCTCAGCGGTTGAGGATCCACCCACACGAGTGTGATATAAACTACTGAACAGCTGCAGCTGCAGACTTTTCCAAAGTGGCTTCCTTGTTCAATAAGCCTGCCCACTCTGCTGGTGACCTCCCTGTAGACAGTAGAGGTAGACAGTGGGTCTACTCCACCTGTAGTAATGGGCCAATGGGCCATGTCTCTACCACTTTCCTCAGCCTGAGCAATCATTCATTGGATATTAAGGTAAGCCACAGATTACCTTAATAATCTTTGAGCCAATCAGATTCTTTGTCCTGGGAATTTGAAATTTGGAACATATGCAAATATGAACTCTCAGTCTTTGCAGCAGAGTCACATTAATGGTACACACCTAAAGAGATAGTTCTGAAACTCCAGACTTGCGTTGCTATGGGCTCTACCCAGCTATGATCCCAGACTTCCTGGGGCTGGGATTTTCCCTATTTCTTGGATTTCATGAGCTACCTTAGCATTCTTTCAGTAAATTGTCATAGTTTGTTAATTAATAACTTCCATTGCTTGCACTACTATGACAGCCACGTCCTCTGGGTCACACCTAGGGTGTGAGTAGTGCGGATGGCCTCCCACGGCTAGGCAAAGGGTGTGCCTCAAGGGAGTAATGGTAAATACATCAGGGAAGCAGCAACTGAGCAGGAGTAGTGAAGGGTCGGGGGGGGGGGCGGGGATTATCTTAGTAGCTGGAACAAAATTTTAGGTAACACATTGGATGAACATCAGTAATGAAATGGTAAGGTAGAATTATCTTAGTTGCTGGCACCAAACTCCTCTTTAGTGGAGAACTATCTCTGTAAAGTAGGGTATGACGCTCTTCTTAAGATCTGTCCCCTTCCAACCTTCACTGAAACTCACCGAATTTACACAAGCTGCATGTGAACAATTGCTTGTTGTTGGAACAAAGCACAAGCTTGAGTTTCTCATGGATCGATGTGTTGCAAAACATTCAAGGAAGCTAGAGCCTAGGAGACAGTAGACCCAGAAAATAAATGCCCAAGACTTGGCAGAAGTCTGGAAGAGGGTTTTGGACTTCCTGTGGCCAGGAAATTGGACTAGGGGAGGTGGGAAAAGCAGTTCCAAAGGAATTTCCCCTAGACCTCCAGAAGAAACGGGGACCCAGAGATGCCAGCTGGGATGCGTGTGAAAATGGCACCCTCGGGCAAACAAATTCCAATCTCACTTCCTGGAGTATGTGGAGACATTCTCTTGGCTTCCTCATTCATTATGTACCCTTTTCTGGGAAGAATGCCATGCAGAAATAAAATCCTTTCTGAAGTTGTATATGTACCTCAAGGTAAAGAAAAGGTAAACCTTACTCACCTATTCCTCTTAGAAGTGAAACCAAGTATGAATTAGAGGAATGTAGAAGAAAAGTCCTGGCTCTTTCTTTGGCATTTAGCAATGAGCTGGCTAAATGGCCACATATACGCTACAAGAACAAGGATCGAGGAGAAAACTTTTCCTCTGAATAGAAACAAGTGGTAGATGCAAACTGTACCAGGTGCCTCTAGTGGCCCATGTTGCATTGCCAGGCTACCTCTTCAGCCACAGCTACAGAGGACAGTTCTGGGCAAACTCAGACTCACCTGAGCTGACAGCATTTTGCCACAGCTAAGTCCCTTGGCTTCCTGCCCCAAGGCCCCTCCAAGGCCAGGCTTGCTCTCTCCCTGAGCTTAAGTGAATGGTCAACCCCTTGGGGCAACCCTCAATGAGTGTGAAATTGGTGGATAAATGCCTGATTCCTGCCCTTTGGATGGACAGTTCTAGGAGGTCTTTTTTATGACTCTCAGGAGGTCCCAGTGGAACTGAGACCCACTTGCACACAAAGGTACCTCATTTCTTAATGCTCTTCCTGTTGGCTTGCTCCCCTCGCCTCCCTCCCTCTCCTCGTGCTCTCACTTCTGCTTCCCAGAGTCACCTCCTGAATAAACTCTCTGCTCCCTAGGTTTTGTTTCAGAGAAACTCCGACTAAGACAGAAATATTATGGCACTTTGGGTGAGATGGAAGGCAAATGGATTTGGTTCTGAATATCAGATGAAGAAGCAAGACAACAAATGTTCTGAGGTCAAATGAGAATGCGGGTCAAATACGTTCCAGGGATGCTGATAACAGGAGGCCCTGACTTCAGAACTCCATGTTTATCAAGCAAAGAAGACACAGTCAATTCTTAGATGTTGCCAACTCTCATAGGGACCTCAGTGGTCTCCTTATTATCGCTGTTTATCAGTGGATGGACTGGCTCCTCTGGGAAGGTGAGTGCAACCCTCTGATTTTACTTGTGGGCAATGTCTTGTGAAGTTAAGCAGTAATGGTCTAAGAAATCTAGTGAAGAAGCAGTGGTCTAAGAAATACCCCTTTAAAAAGTAATGTCTAGCTCTTGGAATGCACACACTGGGGGAAGCCAGCTACATACATATAAGAACTCCAACTATGCTAAGACTATGCTGTGAAGAAGCCTAAGCTGGCCATAAAGAGAGATGGTTAGCAGACCCCACTTTTGTGGCTATCTTAGCTGAGCCTCTGAATGTATGAATGAATAAGCCATCTTGGACATATGGACCAGTTGTGTCTTCAGATGACATCAGCTCCATCTACCATTTGACTATAGCTGCATTTCCTAGCTGACTCCAGTCAATATACACAATTACATGAGAGAATAATAAATTGTTGCTGTAAGCAAGTTAAAAGTGGTTTAAAGTTCTTTTATTTATTTATTTTGGTCTCTAATTGCCAAGAGAACATGCCTTGGCTGGTTTACTGGAGGATAAAAGGCACATTATGCAGAAGCAAGTTGTCCCAGCCAAGATCATCCCAGATCAGCCAACGACCAGTTGCTCATGCTAACCTGGAAGAAGAAAATGTACCAAATGAACTGTTGAACACATCCAAAAGGATCTCCAGGCAGTACGTTGGAAGCAGTGGCTGGTTCTTACTAGCTGTAGATAATAAGGTACTGCAAGAGAGAGATGTCTTCAAAGAGAATGGGCCAACTTGTAAGCTAAATTTAGAGAGAATATAGAAAGGTCTGAGTTGGAAAATAAAAGCTTTCTCATTTGCAGCCTCTTGAGTGAGGAAAAGATAATCCAATTAAGGCATAACTCTAAGGTAAGATCTAATGAAGGATGTGATTGTGAGATACCTTGTAAAGACAGCTGAAAGAGTTAAGGTAGTTCCTGCTAAGTCCACCCAGCTAGAATGAAGGCTTCTAGGAATTTTAAGGGTGATGTCCCACAGCAAGTCACATACCCCAAATAGCAGTGATTAAGTCAGCAGAGAGAGACTTGTCTTGAAAAAGATTATGGATGTGACTTTTAGGTATGGAGTTTGCTCAAATCAGATACACAGAAAACTCATAAAGCTTTTGAGAAAACTATACTGGCAGAAGTGCCATCAGCCTGGACTGAGACTGTTCAAAATGTAAAATGGTATCTGGATCCTTAACTTTCCATGTGCAGGAATGAGGCTGAGAATATTACTCTTGGAGCCTACATTCTAAGTGAGGAAAATAGACATACACAACTAAATAGATAAAAAACAAAAAGCTTTCTTATAGTTACAGGTGCTTTAAAGAAAACACAGAAAGGTAAAGATATAGAAATTGACCAGGTTTGGGGGATGGTGAGGGTTGTATTAGATAGGCTGGTCAGGGAAGGCCTGTCTGAGGAGGTGACATTTGAACAGAGATCTGAATGATAAGAAGGAGCTAGGCTCTCTGGGGGGAGAATTTTCCAGGTAAAGGAAATGGCAGGTATAAACAGCCCCAGGTGGGACCAAGGTTGAGTCTTGCAGTTTACGTTTGCAGCAGAGGTAAACTCAATTCTAGATTATCATATTTTCTGGAATTTGATAAGAAGCATCCTGTTATCTGAATACTTTCCACCACATGTCAATACAGGCCGCTCTCATCTGGTGAGTAATGGTGACTTCTGATAGAACAGGGGGAGGAGACTGGGGTGACGAAGGAATTTATGGGATAGAGGAACAGAGAAGGGTATTGTGTGCATCTGGATATACAATTCCAGTGTAAATAGCTGCTTGTTTTTAGATTATCCACTTGCTTTTTGGCTTACTCAAGCTTCAGTTTCCTCCCACTAAATTGGGGCATTTGAGGGTGGCTGGTTTACATCTTCAAGGATCTGGTCTAAGACAAGCAGTTAACAGGAATGGCTACGCTTCCCATTTTAAAGACGAGAAACCGGTTATTTCCACTGGCATCCTGAGAATAACTAGAGTCACTGGGAATGGAATTCGGGTATTGGGGAGTTTATTCCATGTGGAAGCCAACCTCCAAGATGAGCGTCATCGAGCCTCACTTCCTGGTACTCATAATGTCGTGTTTTCCCTTCCCGCACTGAATCAGAGCTGGCCCGTGTGACTGACAGGTAATGGGCACAGTGACTTCTGAAGCTAGGTCACAAAAAGTATTGCAGCTCTGGCCTTGGGGACACTCACTCTGGGGGAAACCAGCTGCCGTGTATGGGTTCCTGAGCAGTCCTGAAGAGAGACCTTCACGTTAGGGTTGCCGGATTTAGAAAACCAAAATATAATTGGGATATAGTTACACTGCAGTTTTTGTTTGTTTGTTTATCTGACATCCAAATTTAACTGAGTGTCCTGTATTTATCTGGCAACGCGACCTCATGGACATGTACTGAGACCTCCCACAAACAGCCGGCCCCAACTTGCCAGGCGTGTGAGTGAGTCGCCTTGAAAGTGGAGCCTCCAGCCGCCTCCAAGCCTTAGATGACTGCGGTCATGGCTGACACCTTAACTGCAACTGCTCAAAAGACCCCAAGTCAGAGCCACTCAACTAAGCCACTCCCAAATTCTTGGTCCACATGAACAGTGAGGGATAATAATATTTGTTGTTTTAGATATGGAAGTTTCGGAGTGATTAGTTGTGCAGCATTCAGTAACTAATACCTTCCACCTCCGTGCTAGATACAGTGTCCGCAAAGACTACCAAAGCTGAGTTCCTGGCCTCAAGACACTCAGAGTGGGGTGGGGAAGACAAATGTGAACGGGTTTTTGTTTACACTATGATGTGATAAAAGTGCAACAACAGCCTGCAGAAAAGCATGACTCATTCTGTCATTTTATCAGGGAGGCTCCCAAAGGTGAGTTTAGACATAAATTCTAAAGAAATTGTGTTCTCCAGACAGCTGAGTTGGGAGGCCAGAAAGATATTCTAGGCAGAGAAAACGGGGAACTATAAAAGATTTGGTTTCACTGGAACACAGTACATATGGGTGGAAGCCCTGGAGATGAGGCACCATGAGATTACTCAGGGCTGAACAGGCTGTCCAAGGTGCTAATCTATTAGGAGGCTCTTGTCATGGACCAATAAGAGATGATGATGTTCTGGGCTTTGACAGTAGCCATAGGGATGGAAAAGAGACAGGATAGAACTGACAGGGCTCATTTGTCTGGTGCCTGCAGTAGCGGCTGCTCCACTTAGTGTTTGTTGAGTGAGTGATGGATGGACGTGTGTGGGCTGAGTCAAGCAGGGCTGTCTGTGTGCTGCTTTGAGTGACTGTGGCTGGTTATTCCCTGAAATAGGAATTAGAGGTGGACTTCTGTATTAAGCATTTGGACCACAATCCAAGAGGTTCAAATAACTGAAATCGTTGGGGTCTGAAACCCATCTTCCACCCAGAAAGGGTGACCTGCAACTTGGGCGGTCATCTTTGATGTTTTCTGTAGGCACGTGTCTGGGACAGCACATAGGAGATCCTCAGAATAGCAGCTTTCTAGGGACTGACTCATCCTTTTACAATCCAAATGTTGGGCAGAAAGCCTCTGAATCCAGTTAGAGAGCTTGGGTATTAGGTGGGAGGAAGAGATGAGGAAAGGAACACCGGGGTTTAATTTGCAGATTTCATCAGTTGACAGAATCTTCATTCCTGCTGGAGTGTGTTTGGTTAAGAGTGAGAAGAACATTTTCTTTTAAAAAGCGGCGTGTGTGTGTATGTGTGTGTGAGTCTGTGATTTGGGTAGAACAGGGCTCGACACAGAGAGTAAGAGGATCTTTGCTTTAGAAGCCTGGCAATTGATTCTGTACAGAGGTGAAACCAAATATGGTCAAAGACATGACAAAGAGAGAGACACAGAGGTTTCATGGAGCTATCCTTCAGACAAAAGGAAACTGAGGTTTTCTAAACATCTCCCGGGAGCGGTACATAGATGATCTCATATGATCCTCATGGTAATTCCAAAGTTAGGGCTAACTAATTCCATTTCACAGATACTAAATTCTCAAGGTCATACAAAGTAGAAACTGACGGAGCTGAAATTCAAACCCAGGCCTCTAACTCCGGAGGCTCTGTGTTGTCACAGTGTCATGCTTTCTCAAGGATGGGATTTAGAATTGCCCTCCTTCGTCTTCTACCTCCAGCCTGAGACCCTCCCAGTCTAGGAGCGCTACCTGCGATCCCCCGGCCCCATATGGTGGCAGGTGGGGACATAATGAGGTCAGATGGATGGAGGCAGGCAGAGCTGGAGCATTGCATGGCCCTTTCCTTCCTCTTCCCAAGACTGCAGGGACCCGGCCTCCTGGAGGCCGACACATTTGTCCCCTCAGAGAGGTATGGTGGATTCACTTACGAATCCTGTTCTATGTGTAGGGCACCATGGGAGCCCCAGAGTCCAATAATTGTAATAACCAGCATTTATTGAGCAGTTGTTATTTATCCTGATAAACAGGATACCTGCATTGTTGCACTTAACCCTCTGAGGACGCTGCCTTTAATCCCCCTGTTTTACAAACCAGGCAATGAAGCTCAAAGAGATGGCATAAGATGCCCAAGATCACTCAGAGTCCCAGAGCCTGAATCTGAACCCGTGTAGGCCTGACCTGAGCACCCAAGCTCTTAAGCACTGAGCTCTGCCGTCCCTGGGGGCAGGGGAACTGGCTGCTGATTCTTGGGCGGGGTGGTCCCTCCTCTGATTCCCTCCTTGGCTATAACAGGGACAGCAGACCTAGTGGCCATGAGCAGATGTTCCAAGGTTTGGTGGGAGAGGGCAGGGAGTTAGCTGCCCTTAGTGTAGTTGGGCCGCAGCCTCTGGGCAGCCTCCATGAGGGGGCCTGTCCCACACCTCAGCCGGCTCCTCCCTGTCTGAGCTGTGTGGTTGGGTTGAGCTCTGCTGGTTGGGGAGCTCTGCAGCATTGTGTGTGTGTGTGTGTGTGTGTGTGTGTGTGTGTGTGTGTGGCCACCACATCTCCCTGTCACCTGCCCCTCATGCCAGCTGCCCTGCCTCTCCTGAATACTGGGGGGCCCTCTTAAGACTTTGCGCCCTGGCAATCATGTGGCCCATTGCCATTCCCTTTTCTCCTGGAGCATTCACTGAGCTGTGCTAAGAGGTGAGAAATCTCAGGGGCCCAGAGAGGCCACAGCATTCCCAAGGTTACACAGCACGGCTGTAGCAGTCCGGGGTTTTGACACCTCCCTTTTCCATTTCCAGGTGAACCAAGAGTGCTGTGTCTCTGCCTTCTATTGGACATCACTCACCCCAAGCCTGACGGTGCCTTGTTACCCAGAACCAGAGCCTCCCACCCCCTCCCTGGTGCCCTCTCTGCCTTCGAGCTGCTCTCAGGCTAAGAAGGCTTAATGAGCCTTTTGCTGGAAGCAAGTGGGTTTTCTCAGCCCCTGAGCCTGCCCCGTGACCCTACTGGAGTTGAGACCCCTCCCCTATGTTGCCATCTCAGCCAGGGAGATGGCTGTGTCTCAGGTGGTTCAGTGAGTCATGGGGCACCTGCGTGGCTCCAACCACAGGGTGGGAACAAAGGACTGGAATCTACTCTCATTTGTCATGAGCCCAAGCCTCGGTGTACGGCAGGCAGGCAACGCCAGAGTCTTTCATGGATTGAAACAGTCCCTCTGTAATCACTGCAGCAAACAGCCTCTTGGCTCTATTTTCACAGTCCTTGTTTTGGCTCTCGTCAAGGCAAGGCTTTCCCAGGAGCTTGCTGAGTCAGATTGTCCCTGAGGGACTCCAGGGGGAAGCTGGCCAGGCGGAGCTGTGCCTGGACGATCGTGTGGCCACCAGTGGGGGCCCTTCCTCATGGGCCGTGTGGTCACCTGCTCCTCCTCCTCAATCTGGAAGACGTGGCAAGGGCAGCTCTGGGACCGGCCCAGGCCAGAGTCTTAGAGCCCTGACCCTTCAGTGACCCTGGATTTGGCTAACTCCTCCTGTCAGAGCCTGAAGGGGCTTCACTCAGTTACCAACACACAAGCCCCTAATGCTGAAGGGCCTCCTGGGGGCCAGGCCCTGCTCCATGGGCCAGGGCCATGGCGAGCTTGTGCACACCCCCGCTGTGACAGGTGAGGACACTGAGGCCAGGACAGAGCGCAGGTCAGAGCCCAGGGCTCCGCAGGCCAGAGCTCTCCTCCCTGCCATGTGACGCCGCTTTGAGGAGGCCTGCGGCTCCTCCTGCCCCAACCTTCCTTCAACTTTCCCTCATCTTTCTCTCAACTCGAATTTCTCTTTTTAAAAATTTTTGCAAAGAGATTGAGGTGAAGCCAACTTCATGGGCTACATTGAATTTGTGTTCTGTTCATGTGGAAGGCTGCCCTGGCTGTTCACACAGAGAATTCTGGGCTTGGTCCGCTCCTGTTAGCGGACACTTTGTGCGCTTCTGCCCCAGGCCCGCGGTGATCAGGCCTCCGGGTGTTCACCGAATTCTCTGAGGCTTGGAGGGACCATTTGACTGAACCAGGAGAGGGGACTTGGGATAGTCTCAGAGCAGGGAGCACCCCTCCCAGTCTGGGGGGCACCCGTCCCATCCTGGAGGGTGTCACTGTCGCTGCCTGGTGTAAAGGGAAGCTTTACTGGAAGCGAACGTCAGGTTGGTGTGAACGGCTCACAAGTCACAACAGCAAATACATTACACCGTTGGGGACAAATGCTGTGGACATTTTCTTCACAGAACAGGGAGGGAGAATGTTACATCCTGCCAGACGTTTGTGCCAAATGGTTAGATATGGAAATAATTAGCTAATTTCTTTAAAGTTTTGAGTTTTATGTTTGTTTGTTTTTCATTTGTTCGAATGTATTTTCCGTAGTATAATGGTACCATGCATATGTATATAAATGTGTCTGAAAACCTGTGGTTTTAGAAGAAGATCCTCCCCTTGGTGGCTTTTCTTTTATTCTGCAACCAGGAGGCAGTGATGTGTCCAGCCGTCCCTTGTGACCACTTGACCTCGCTCTAGAATTCCATCACCTCCCTCACTGCTGAGGGGACGCAACCCCTGTGCTTCACCTGGGGACATTCTTGGACCCCTCTGCACCGTGTTCACAGCCAAATCCATTGAGTTTGCATTATTTTTTTTAACATAATTCTGTTTCATTTATCATTTTCTAAGATAGGGTGAGAAAAAAATGATGGTTAATTTTATTTATTTATTTTAAATTTATTCATTTATTTTATTTCTTTCTTTCTTGGTTTGGGTGCTCCCCCAAACACAGTCTGCAACAACTTAGGTTCAGGCAATGTTTTTGAAAGGTGGTTCCAGGGAGAAGTGAGCAAGCAGGAGACTGGGACAAGAGGAAGAAGAAAAGTCAATGGAGGGTGTGCTGGTGAAGCAAACCACAA
>RJWJ010037702.1:0-15411 GCA_004363605.1 Indri indri
AAGATCCCTGTGCACACACACACACACACAGATCATGTGCACACACATACACCCACACAGATCCCTGTGTACACACACACAGTCACATACACAGATCCCTGTGCGCACACACACACCCACATAGATCCCTGTGCACACACACAGTCATACACAGATCATGTGCACACACACAGTCATCCACACAGATCCCTGTGCACACACGTAAACACCCACACGCATCCCCTCAGCACACACCCTGTCACCTACACAGACCCTTGTTCACACACAGTTATAGACACAACCCAGACGTACAAGCAGCCCCCGCCCCTCGCCCAGCCTTCTCTCACCACCTCGCATGTGGACATGCTCCTGTACAGAAACCTCTCTGGACAGAGGTCTCCACGGAGACCCCACGGAAACCCTCCACCCCAACACAGCTGGGCACAGACAGAAACTCACTGGACTGACAAACTCGGGGCAAGACACAGACAAACAGACATCCTGCTGCATTCTACAATTTGTCATTTCAGCAATCTTCCAGCTATAATCTGGAAAAATCAATAAAAGACATTTATTGCAAACAACTGGGATGTGGTACAATACTCTGGTAATGGGAGATGGAACAAAACAGTGCTCAAATGAGATCCAATGACACATTCCTCCGTTGCTCTGGCTGGCCCAAGAGTAAGCAGGGGACCAGACATCGCTTCGCCGCGATTTCGCAGACGGAGGAGCGCAGCTCAGAGACTGAAGCGTGGTTGCTGGGGAGTGCCGGGTCCATTTGCCCCGGAACAGCCTTGTCATAAAATGGTGTGTCGGGACCCCTGGGAGGTGGGGGTCCTCGTCCTGCCCTCAGAGACAGATGTTCCTCTGCTGGTGGAGGACACCAGGCCTCTGTGCAGCTCTGGACCGGTTCGCCTTACAATCCAAAAGTTAAAAAAAAAAAAAAGACGTAATGCCTCCAAAAAATTCCTCAAGATTTTCTTAGAAAATAGGTGCTCCCTAAGAGGGGTATAGGACGGCGGGTGTTCGAAGGAGGAGGGGGCAGACGCGGGAGATCCGAAAGAGAACCAGGAGGACACAGAAAGGGATTGGAAGGCAGGAAATAGCCCGGCCAGCTGGCGGCCATCTGGGCGCCGCGCAGAACGGGAAAACCGAGTTGTCGAGTTCCTAGCCAGCGGGTGGTTTCTCATGAGAGAAGCTTACTGCTTTGAGAAACAGGAGAGAAGCCAGATTCCTGCCAGCTATTTTAAAAAAAAAAAAAAATCCACTGATTTCCCATTTCCCTAAGAACTGGATTGCAGTGAGCTTGCTCCTGTCTAGGTGAGCCAGTGGGGACCGTCAGAAGGCATCCGAGGGCCGAGCACCAGACAGCCTCGCTCTCTGGATGCTCACCCAAAAACAGGGAGTGAAGACCTTTGGTTTCTACCTTATACACAGGTTTGTTTTTTTTTTTAAAGCCTCAAATAAGACCAGAAGGTAGGTCAGTGACTGCAGGATAAACTGTAAATCATGGTAACTGGTTATTTCTATTTTGGTAAATATTCAAGGTAAATTGTATGTGTTTGTTAGTGGGCTGTCTACGGGGGAAGGAAAGAAATCATAAAATCACTATGCACAGCGTAATATGCAGAGACATTCTGCATCCACTCAGCTGTTCCGCAGAGAACTGAGGACAGTGCGTTCGAAACGAGGCTCATCATGTCTTTGCCACCCACCAAAAATAGTATCTCTCCTCTCTCCTCCTGACTGTGTGGATGGCACCACCATACGCCTCGTTGCCCACGCCAGCGAAGCCATCCTAGCTGCTTATATCCCATATCCAGAGACAGGCGTCGCTTAACAACGGGAATGCGTTCTGGGAAATGCATCGTACGTCATTCTGTCCTTGTGCGAACGTCACAGGGTGTACTTACACAAACCTAGATTACATATGCATATTTTATTTATGTATATTTTTATATGGAAAACCGAATGTCCCAGCACCATTACTGAGTATCAGTCATTTCCCTACCTGATCTGAGATGCCAACACCAAGTGCCATGTATCATATATCAGGTTTCTACATGTGCTCTGATGGGACCACTGTCGGTCATGCTGTCCGTCGCTGACCAACATGTCATGATGCGTGCATGACTGTACTTAGCCACCAAGTCCTGACCACTCTGTCTCCTTAATAACTCTAACCCACACCCTCCTCACGCTCCCCACGGCCACTGCCTCGTTCCGTCTGTCAGTATCTTCACAGCAAGAAACTTCTAACTGGACTCCCCAGCCCCAATTTCAAGTCCTTACATATCATATTTTCATCGGGTGATTTTTGTAAAAAAACGAAAAAGCAGCTAATCTCATGCTTATTCAGCAAACATTAACTGGGCATCTACATGTGCGAGGTTTTGCCCTAGGTACTTGGGATACATCTGTGAACAAAACAGAAACCTTGACCCTCATGGGGTTCCAGTCTAGGGGGAGGAAAATGACAATAAGTACAATAAATTACATGATATTTTTGAAGGTGATAAGTGCTGTGGAAAATAAAGCAGGGTGAGGGGAAGGAGAATGCCTGGTGTGCACAGGTGTGTGTGCGTGTGCACGCGTGTGTACAGTGTGCAATAGGGTGGCAAGGGTAGGCCTCATCGGAGGTTGGCTATGGTCAGAGGAGGGGAGGGAGGGAGTGCCATGGGGTCTGGGGAAGAGCGTTGCTTGCAGGGAGAAGAGCCAGAGATGAGCCCCAAGACAGAACATAGCTGGAGGCTTCAAGCAACAGCGAGCAGGCCAGGGCTGCTGGCTGGGGCAGGAGAGGTGCAGGGTGAGAGGGGCCAGAGTCAGATCAGAAAGCTAAGTGGGGTTCTGTGACATGGGGCCTTGTGGTGGGTGGCGCCATTGCAGGGTCTAAGCTGTAGATGACTTGCTCTGATAGGACCATCACTCTAAGGGTGATGGTGACTCGGACCGGGGGCAGCAGAGAAGATTGCAAGGAGTGGGGATGTTTCTCTCCTGCTCCAAATCCTCCAGTGATTCCCCTTAGCTTTTAGATAAAAGCTGAACTCTTCAGCCTGACCCACAGAACATTTCAGGATCAGGGCCCTGCTTATTTTTCCTGGTTCATCTCTTGTTGGTGACTTCACACCCTCAATAGCCCATGTTAGAAGCTGGTAAGCTTCTAAGGAGCATCTCCTCTCTCGCGGCCCCACGTGTCTGCACTGGGGCCTTCCTCAGCCTGACCGCGGTGCCCTTCTGTCCCTCCACTGGGCCTCCACTGGGCCTCCATTGGGCCTCCACTGGGCCTCCACTGGGCCTCCACTGGGCACCTGCGCCTAAGGGAGGCCTTGCCCTCCTCCCGTCTCCTGACCATGCGTCCTCGGTGCCGTCTTGAGGTGGCTGGGATGGTGGCCCTGAACCAGAACGCTCTGTCCACAGTCTGCCTCTCTCATTGGACTGGGAACTCCTACAGCCTAGGAACTGGAGCTTTTATTTTTGAATCCCTAGTAGACCTTGGAGGGTTGGGTGGATGAATGGGTGGGCAAATGGAGGGTGGATGGACAGAGGATGGACGGAGAATGGGTGGAGGGTGGATAGAGGACAGATGGACGGGTGGATGGTAGGTGGATGGACGCTGGATCTTTCATTGGATCCCGAATTCAAGGGATTTGATTTTTAGTTTGTAATTAGTTAAGCATCATAAAATGCTCAAACACTAACTATAAGACATTAACTTCTCCATCGCTGGAGAGACGGCTGAAGGATTGTGTGCAGATGACTACTCGTGTGCGTATGTGCACGTCAACTGCACGTGGTGGCTATGCGGCTGGAAAGTCGACTCCAAGAGGAATTTTAGTAAAGGGCATCTTATTTGCCCATTGACCAAATAATTTCAGACATGCTTTATTTTTTTGACGTGCTATTCGATTAGCAGCAGTTCACACTATAACTTTAAGTTGCTTAATACTTGCCTTTCCCTGCCAACCTCTGTCAGACACGTCATTCATTCGGCTGAAAGTGATTGATTTCTGCTTGTCAAAGTACTGAGGAAAATCGTTTCAGAAAATGAGGAGTCTTTTTGCATCGCATAAGCATCTCCTAGTTTATCTGTTTTTCTAGCGCTGTCCTTGCGCGGTCTGGGTTTTAAAGTTTCTTCTTATCCTGAGAAACGCTTGAACCTGTTGACCGCAGTGTTACAGCAGAAGCAGATGTCTCAGCCACTCCTGTGGTTTCAGGGAGACACTGGCAAGTACTAGAGACTGACTTCTTGTCACCTGTAATCTTTTGATGACAGAACCAGGAGAAACAAACTCTCCTGCAAAGTGTCATGTCTTCACTCAGGCCTGTCCTCCACAGGAGTACACGGTGCGCTGTATGGAAAATGAAACAAACAGAAGAAGCACATGTTCTCAGAGATACGTGGATTTGCACGTTCCTCCAAGCCTGGAATGAGCATGCTGCAATCAGAGGGTAAATGATAGGTGTGAAGGATTCCGAGCGGGAGGATTCCAGGCGGGTGTCTTACCCAACCTGTAACTCGGCAGAAGCAGGATCCTCTCGGCCACGTCTCCGAGAAATGGACATTCCAAATCCGCCTTCCCCTTCCAGGAAGACGGAGTTCCTTTCTCACAAGGCGGTCCCTTCAAAACATAGTCGCCATGCCGAGGACTGGAAGTCACCATGGATTTGTACTTGTCCACAGCCATCCTGCAAGCTAGATGGCCGTGGGGCAATCCCTTCACAAATATGAAGGAAAATGACCTCCAATGTGTGTTCTGCCCCCAGATAAACTATGGTTGCAACGTGGGGGCATAATAAAAATATTTTCAAAGATCCAAGATTTCAGAAATTTACCTCCCCAAAACCACTAAAGGATTCTCTTTAGGAAATGATGGAGCAAACTGGAAAGCCAGAGAACCAGGCTACAGGAAACAGGAGAGAACGCAAAGCAAGTGGCGTCCCCAGGGTGACCACTGTGTGCCAGGCACAGGGCAGCCAGGGCCCTTCAGAGGACAAAGCTGATGGGATGAGTACCTGCTGTGGCCAAGCGTCTTGAGAGGAGATTCAGACAGTTGGTGAAGAATACTAAGTACACAGAAGGCAAACAAAAGCAGGGAGTCAAAGGATAATAGCCAAATCTGAAAAAGCAAGATCAAGCAATGCGAGCCTGCTATTTAAAGACACGAACTAAACACCCAAATCGTCATCTGAGACCAGGGAGCGTGGAGGCCTTTGGTATTGAAATGGGGAGAGGAGTCCAGCTTCTTAAACTTGTGGAGCTATTTGACTCTTTAAGCAAGTGCATACAACTACCATAAAAATCAAAATAAATATTTTTAAAAAAGGAAAAGGAAAACAAACAAAACATAATTTCCAAAACAGTTCCAGTTTTCAGGCGTTCGAAGATGACTATTATGTCTTCCCTTCTCTCAGGCAAACATTTCTAGTCTTCTCAGCTGTCCTTCACATGACCTCGTTTCAAAAAGTCCCGTCATCCTGGTGATGTCCCTGCAACAGTGCCCTGCGCGCTCAGGGCGGGACTCCATGGACACCACGTGGCCCGCCAAGGCCTCGTCCACCGGAATATTACGACCCACACCCAAGCCATGCACTCCTCATCCTTTGCTTATAGATGGATGTTTTGAACCTAAACCCATGGCTTTCATTCTTACTGACTTTAATTTTATATTTTGCATTCTTATTCTATTTGGCTGAAATAATTTTAAAGGCTGATATTGACATTGTAGATTAGCAATCTCTCTCAGCATTTGTCATCGATAAATTTAGCCGTGCTTCTCTATATTCATCCGAGTCCTGGATGAGACTGCTGAGCAGGGCACGACTGAGAACAGCCCTGCAGCATGTCACTGCAAACCTCCCCGCAGGGTGGGCGTCACCTGGTGTTAGTCGCTGCACTCCAAGTAGAGGTGCTCGCTTGTTTGCTCAAAAGATATAATCATATCTTCAATATACACCTTCAAGGGGAAAATAGAAAATAGAAACCTGCTGGTAATAACGGTTTCAGGAATCGTTGTCCCTCTGAAGAGTAACATCAGGACAAGCCACGGTATCCATCAGTTACATCTGGGTGAAAAAGAATACATGTGTCAGAGCTTTGCTCCAAAATGGCCAGTCCCTCCCCCCAACACACACACACACACACACACACACACACATACACACACACACCCCGAAACAATTGCTCAGTGTCTGCTAGGAGCAAGAGTCCCAGGTGGCAGAGGACTTCCACAGCCATGGGGCTGGGCTTCTAGACGCCCCTGCCCTTGTAGGGTATGGGGTGGGCTGTCAAAGGCCGCACACACAGCTCAGCACTGCTCTCAGGGGTCCTGGACAGGGGCAAGGGCTTGAGGTCCCGGTTGCATTGACAACCTCCTCCATCCCACTTCCTCAAGGGTTCATGCTGGTGCTTGGATAAGCATTAGATTATTTTTTGACAAGATGAAGTTCAAGGTGAACAATTGGCTGATGGTACAAATTCACCAAGCCAGCACCATGGAGCACTGTTGTCTGGATCTAACTAAACTGCTATCGCAGTAGGTGAAAAACTGATAGAAGAAAGACCTTTTTAAATCTCTCCCATAAATGCCCTCAAAAGAGAAGAACAGCTTGTATCGTGCATTTTCCAGGAAATCTGTCTGCTTCAATGCTTGCTGGAGGTCAAAAAAAAATTACGAGTCTTGTCTAAGTTAAGGGAATATTGGTGGATAATACAGAAACTATTATCAGAATGAAAATAAATGACAATCAAGTCCTTATTTTATTGACTCTGTCCCCGTCAATTAACTCACACACAAGAGACTGAATCCACATTTCCGTGCAGTAATTCCAAGGAGTTTACAGGTTTTTTCTAAAGTTTTATCTCTTGAAATATGAATGCATGTTTCAAATCAATTACCTTTGATTTCTGATCATCACTATCCCCTTAATCTCACTAAGTCTGTAATCATGGCTGGGTTTTCTCCTCTGCCCCATTTTCTGTCTCGGAAATCTCTTCCCAGAAGTTAAATGTATGCAGAGAAACACAAGGTAGATGGGGAATGGGAATGTGAAGGACTGGTTAGTGGAAGGGGGCCAGAAAAATTTTTATTTGAGGGAAATTTAAATGGGAGAAGATTAATTGACCAAAAACAGTGAGGTGAAAGATTCTCAAAGTACCACAAGGGAAGGAGCAGGCTGGGAAGATGTACTTGTCATAATATTTGCTGTATCGTTGGGGAACAGAAGCATCGATAACAATACCAGACTTTGTAAACCGCTTCTTGAAAAGTCTTTTCAAAAAGAGATGTTCCATTTAATGGGTGAGATCAGATGCATTGGAGTTTGTTGCAAAAGCCTAGTAAATGTACACAATAAAATAAATCTCCAAAGGACAATTCCACAGGAAAAACGGAGGTTGTCCAGCCATTGGCGTTAGTTTCTGAGGCCGAAACAAGACAAGGAGTGGATCGTGGGAATTCCGAAGTTTGGAGTGAGAGCTATTCAATCTACCAACTTTTTGGACTCTTTGGCTGGGTGCATAGAGGCTTCAGGGGCTTGTGTGGGAAGTTCTAGAAAACTCGGCAGTAAAGAACTTCATCCAGCAAGGTGTCTGTGGGACGTGAAGAACCTGGCAAGAAGTTCATCTGGAGAGAAAGAGAGTCCTCACACAGCCCTCATTCCCCCATGAGACACAAAAATCTAGCGAGAGTTACGGCCAGACCAGGAGCGAGCGCTGAGTGGTTATCAGTTTAGGAACCACAGGTTTCTTCCATTGCTCTGATAGGACCACTGTTTAAGAAGATTCTCAAGAAAACTTTGGAGCAGGTGGAAACATACAAGCTTAATGCTTAAAAAGTAGTCGAAAGTAATGAACAATTTAAACAAAAAAATATACTGCCATGCTAGCAATTAAAAAGTGCAGAGGAAGGGAACTCTATAATGATATACCTAATAAAACGGAAAAACAGTTACTAGGGGGAGAATCCAATATTGGGACTGCTCTGGAGAAGCCAATGCACGTTTGTAAGTGCTGGCAGTATGTATAAAAACATCTTGCCTGTATGCACCAGTGACAGCTCGATCACCGTTCCAGGTTACATCTACCCGAATATTTTCATTCATCTCGAAGGATCCCTTACAGATCTAAATCAGTCTCTCACTTCTGTGCTGTGTTCAGCCATGAGAACATCGACTGTAGACTACTGAGTACAGTTAGTTTATCCATTAAGAATGCTTTAAACTGCAACTCAGGATGCCTGGGTTTGAATTCTGACCCTGCTACTTGCTAACTTTGGCAAGTTACTGATCCTTCTGTTCCTCGGTTTCCTCATCCTTAAAAAGAGGATGATAATAGTACCTATCTCTAGGGTTATGTTGAGGATAAATGGGTTAATATGTATAAAGTGCTTGGAACAGCACTTGACAAGAACTTAGTAAATGTTTGCTATTATTAAGTAACAGAAAAAAGTGATTGACAGAGTATAAAGGGGTTTATCTTTCTTTAACAAAAATGTCAGGATATAGGTGGTTGCTGGCATTGATTTAGCTTATTAATGGTGTTGTCAAAGAGCCTTGCATCTCCATCCTGTCATTTCACCATCCTTAGCACATTGGCTTTTTGTCCTTCAGCCCATGGCCTCATGATCTCATAATGGCTGCTGTAGCTCCAGACATTTCAACTATGTTTGAAATCAGGAAGAAGAGGGCCATCTAGCAGAGAGGAAAAATAGACAGACAGATGCAGACACACACACACACACACACACACACACACACACATACACACAGAGCATCTCACGCTAATTTCATATTTTATTGAAGAGCAATTTTCCCAGAGCTCCTCTGCTGATTTCACCCTATTTCATTAGCCAGAACTGGGTCACATGAGGCCCCTGAAATGAAGGGATCTCTGCCTTGGTTTTGCTGGCAGGGAAGGAGGCACAGCATGCCTGCTGGATGGACAACCGCGGTGTTCACATTTAATCATTCCTTGTTGTGCCGGCTGCTTCGTTCCTGCCTCAGTGTGGGAAGGACAGCCTATCGCAAGCACTCATTGAATCGATCAATTATTCAAGAGCTTTTTATAGCATATGAGATCAGTGATGCCACCATCTGCCTTTGTGCAAGATGGCTGTGAGCAACGTCTGCAACTTTGTGGGACTGACTTCGAAACCTAATGTCTTTTTCTCAATGGCCGCTCAAGCCCCAGCTGGAAGACACGAGGGTCGTGCTTGGAACCCTGGCCCAGTCAGTATTTGTTGAGTTCTTCTCCCTGCCTGGCCTCAGGGGCTCTAAATAAAGCCCTCTTGCCTTCAGGTCATACACAGCTCATGAGAAAGTGAGAGCAGCGCACGCCACACGTGGCAACTACGTGCCTGACTTTCCTGGAGTCCAGAAAAGGGAGCTCAGGGGTCCGGCATATTCCGAGAGGCCCCGTGGACGACTTAGCAAGGCCTCTGAGAATGGGGGAATTTACACCAGTGAAGGAGGCTGGGACGGAGGGGACTCCTGACTTGAAAGGGAGCCCGAGAAGAGGCCCCCGGTTGGGATGAGTAGGATGGGGGAGGGACAGTCGCTCTTATCTTTTGAGATTTCTGTTTTACTCCCTAGAACTTGGAAGATGATGCCCAAAGTTGAGAACATGCCAAATATCACTATTAATAAAGCCATGACCTCTCCAAACATAAACTGTATCCGTTGGAAAGTGCATGGAGACTGGGTTACGCATGCAAAAAAAAAAAAAATAGTAAATTAGAATTCGCCAGCCTGTCCTTTCTCTCTTTCCAGGTATATCCCCCACGCAATCAAATATATAAAAATAATATGTATTCTTTACTAAGCCACCGCTGGTCTGGAGACAACTTCATAAACCTAGCTGAAAACAAATAAAAGTAAGTGTTGCATGGCATACACAGGATGGCACAAGGAATGATAAATATCTGGTTTCTAGAAGCTAGTGAAGATCAATTTGAACTTCTTGGTATGATGGGTTTGGGGGTCCTTGCTCTCTGGGTGTGAACGTAGCAGGTAGGGTTTCTTTCCTCTTCTAGGAGCAGGAATGACTCAAATGGCCAGGGTGTCCTAGGACCCATAATGTCATTACAGACATGAGATCGACTCCCAGAGATGTCTACTGGTGTGAGAAGCTAAATTGGTATTTATCCGATTTACGTACTCATATCCTTAATGAGGACTTCCTCTGGGGAAGCTGTTGGCCCCAGAGGAGAGAAGCACCCCAGACCCCGCCGAGCGTGGTCCTTTGCATCTGAGACCAGCCCTGGCCCTCCATCGGGTCCTGCCGAAAGCCTGGGCTCCCCAATCCCTGCACATCTGTTTAAGAATCCAGCACTCGATTTTCAAAGCTAGAGGGGAAAAGAGAGTTTATTCCTCCCAGTATGACACTCAGCAGACCTTCCAATTTAAAAATGATTTCTAGAGAAGGATAAATTGTTTTCCCTGTAAAATCCCTGCAGCTATGCAGACAACATTCAGAGTTTCTCAGAAAAATCTAAAATTTGGCAGTAGAAACCTCAGCACGGTCTGTCCGACAGAAGACCCAGGGATTGTCTGTTGTGATGTTAGCCTTGAGCGAGCGTAGTGGGAACCGACCGTCACCCACTCCACGCTCCACCGAGCCACCCACATATGGCTGCCCACACAGATGTGTGCTTCTGGAAAGGGTCCTGTCTTCCGAACAGGGGGCTCCTTTCTCCCTCGTGAACTGTACTTCAAGAGAATGTTTTAGACGTTGTCGCAAGCTCCTGCGACCTGGCAGGTGATCTCATCAATTAGCATTTTCTTAGTTTTTTATTTCTGGCTGAACCACTATGATTCTATGAGAGCATCGTTTCTAGCTGCAGCCAGGAGCCCACTGCTCTAGTAACAGGTACGCGCTTGCACGCTCGCCGCGTCTGCGATGCTCTCTTTCTGAGCGTCGGATCCTTGGATGTCTCCCACCTTTATCATCTCTGCATCGTGACAGGCATCCCACACTCTGCTGGTAACTCCTGGTGCAGCTCAAACTGTGACATCCTCCGCTGCTCGGCGTGCCTTTGATTTCGTAAGCGTCACACCACCGCGTGGCTGCGGGGAGGCAGAGTGGGGGGTGGCACCACCGGCTCCACACCCTGAGAGCTGCAGAGATACGTGGTGCGTTGAAATAAGAGCAAAATCCGCTTCAAGGCACGCCGGGCTGGATCGCTAGAGAACATCCAATGTGCTGCAGCAATATCGACACGGGGCAGTCGACATGGGACAGTTGCATGAAGTGGGGCTTGGAAATTTTAAAGAATTTTTGAGAAAGGCCTGCTGGATGGAACAGCTCTCGGTGAAAAGCCAGAACCTGAGGACACCTGGAGCTGTAAAAGCTACACTTAGACTAAGGGAATTCTGAGAAAGGCCAAGGGCAAACCCAGCTCCCAAACTCTCCCTCCATCTGCCCCAGTGAATGCTAAGTCTGCCCAGGGACTGGACAAGCTGATCGTGGGTCTGTGGAGTGGGGAGTGTGGTGGGGTGAGGCTGTGCCAGGCACGTGGGCATCGCTTTGTCTAGACTCACATGCGTAACATCATTGGGTCTTCATAGTATCAGGTGAGACATGAGTTGTGCACACGCCCATTTTACAGGTGAGGAACCTGAGCTGAGACACATTTGCCCCCCAGGTCACTTACCTGGAAGAGGTGGAATTGGGACTTAAGCCCAGTTTTTCTGACCCCCCAAAGCCAGGATACTACCTGCCATCCCCTGAACTTATTCAGGTCCTGAGACTTGTTCTGGGACAGCCCAATTTCAAAGGGAAATTCTAAACCTGGAGCAGAATAAATGTCTGACCTCAGAGAAAAGAAATGTGATCACATTCCCTCGGGCATTGAGAAAGTTATGAAAGCTGCCTGAGCCGCAGCAGCCTTTGGTCTCCTGTGTGATCTTTGCTCGGGCTCCCTGCGTCCCTGAGCAGAGCAGCAGCAGGAGACAGGAACCGTGAAGAATCCAAACACAGACACTCCTGTGAGCCGCCGGCCAGGCGCACCCTCTGGGGAGGAAGAAGCGGCAGGGAGGGGCGCAGTAGCGTATCTGTCTCTAAAAGGAGGGTCATGACTTGGGTCGTTCTCGCTGGACATCTCCAGGTATTTCATCTGCCGGAATTATCTTTGCTTTTTTCCTGAATTGCCTTTTAACTACCTTCTCCTCCTCCCGGCTCCACCTCCCCCACCCTCACCCCACCCCACCCCTGGACTTTCAGGGCCTGGTTTGAACTCTCCAAGCCGTGCATTTGTAGTGCACAAAATAGTTAACACCATTTTAAGCGACTCGGCAGTCAGCCGCCCACACAATGACGCCAGCCTAGCTGTGCCTGAGCCTTTCCGAGCCTTTGGGAAAGCTGAAATCCTAGTTTCTCCCTTCCTTTATCTTCTACGATCAGTTCCGTTTGCCACTGAACATTCTGGAGGATCAGTAATGACCTGGGTGCCCAGGTCTCGGCCTGCTGTGGAATCCCACCTTGCTAGGAGTCTGCGCTGAGGCCCCTCCCTGGTCGCTGAGGTCCCTGGTCGCAGCCCGGATGCTGACGTAGTCCTTCAAGGAAAGCTGCCCTTGTGAATTTCTGATTCACTGACATTTAAGTCACCAAACTGTTAGAAAGAGACGTGTAATTGCTAAGAAGTTTCTTGGGAACTTTCGTTAGACTTTCTTGGAACTAGGAAATTTGGTTCTCCAGGACAATAATGGATATGAATCCTGAGAAACTGAAATTCAGCCTTCAGAGGCTGAAGCAGCTCAAAATTCAATATTTGGGCAGATCGAGAGCAATGACTCCAGAACAAGGAAGCCTGAGCTGGGTGCCGTGGCTCACGCCTGTAATCCCAGCTGCTTGGGAGGCTGAGGCGGAGGACTGCTTGAGGCCGGGAGTTCAAGACCAGCCTGGGCAACATAGTGAGGCCCTGTCTCTAAAAAAATAAATTAAATAAAAAATTAGCTGGGCGTGCTGGCATGTAGCTGTAGTCCCAGCTACGTGGGAGGCTGAGGCAGGAGGATGGTTTGAGCCCATGAGTTCAAGCTATGAATAGCCACTGTACTCCAGCCTGGGCAATTTCTTTATTTTTCTCTAAAAGTTAAGAAAAAGAAAAAGTAAAAAGGAAGACTGAGTTCTAGCCCTGGCTCAGCCACTAACAGAGCTGGATGTTAGGCCTCAGTTTCCCCTCCAGTTCAATAAGAAAGTTGGATGCAAGTTCTAAGGGCCCTTCCGGCTCCGAAGCACAGAGCCCCCGTTCTGCGGGACGTGTCCTGTCCATCCCTTCTCCCTCCTCAGATCACTAAAAGTGCTGACAGCTCTAAACTGCTACGATTTCATCAAGCAAGTATCTCTTCAGAGCTAGCAAACCAGATTACAGGAAGGATTCGCCCCCAGATCAACATCACTCCAGTGACTTTTATGGGGCCTTTACAGTGTGCCAGATGCGATGCTGAGATAGGATAGTGAGCTCAGAGAGACTTTGGTGAGAAACTCCTGGAAGGAGTTGCCTAGGCTCTCCCTGTCCAAGGCCTCTCCTCTCATTCTCTCTGGAACTCCTCCAACCCAGCCTTTGTCCCCATGGCACCACCAAAACCACTCTGTACGAGTTTCCAATGCCCCTCATATCGCTAAATCCACTGACCAATCTTCATCTCACCTGCTCATGGCGTTTGAAGCCACTGATCGCTCTGGCTTCCTTCATGTCCTTCTCTCATTTGGCTGCAAAACCCCAACCTCTCTTGCTTTTCCTTCCACCCCCGGCTGCTCCCTCTCTGTCACCCTTACTTGTCCCTCCACATCTGCCCGACTTACTGTGGGAGCCCCCAGAGTTCAGTCCTCGGTGGTCTCCTCCTCCACGTCCACATGTCTCCTGCGACGATCTGCACCCGTGACCCCAGTGCCCGTCAACTCCCAAGTCTGTGTCTCTCGCCCAGCCCTCTCCCGAACTGCAGTCTGGTATTGCAGCTGCCTGGGCTCGCTAGTGGGCATCTCCATGAGGACAGATCGTGGACATCGAGGTGAAGTTCAAACCCGAATCCGGATCTTCTCATCGCACTCATCCCAGTCTCTTCGCCATCTCGGTGCTAAGCCCACCCTTCCCGTGGCTCAGGCCAAAAACCTAGTGGTGACCCTGGACTCCCCGTGCTCACCACCCACGTCCAGCCTATTGGCTCCACGATCATAGTACACCCAGGGTCTGGCCCCTTCTCATCAGCCCCACGGCTACCGTCTAGTAAGAATCACCGTCTTCTGTGCCCTGGGCTACAGCCAGAGCCTCCTCGCTGCTCTCCCTGCTCCCAGACAGCCTGGACAGCCAGCAGTCGGATCCCTGCGGGTCCTCCAGTGGCCGAATCTTACTTTTACTCCAAGTAAAAGCCCAAGTCTCCCAGGGCCTGTGTGTCCACCCAAGCCTCCCCTCCCCGGCCTCATCTCCTCCTTCTGTTCCTCACTCACCCTGCGCGAGTCACACCAATTTCCCTGAACACATTTAGGCTTTGCCACGGCTCCTCCCCTCTGCATGGAAGGTTCCGCCTGCCGATGTCCACGTGGCTCAGTCCTTCGCCTTCCCCAAGTCTTTGTTCAAACATCACTTCTCAGCGCAGCCGACTTCGCCTACTTTATTCCACTTAGGAGCTGCCCAGCCCCTGCCCCTGGCATTCCCAATCCTCCTCACCTTGTTCTACCCTTGTTTAAATCCAGGCATCTGATCACCTTCTTACACGCTATGTCGTTTACCTACTATGTCTGTTGTTTATGGTCTGTCTTCCCTCAAAGGCAGGCACTCTTGTCTGTTTTGTTCCCTGTTCTGTCTCAAGGGCTTAGAATATGCACAGCACATAATAGGTGCTCAGTAAATACCAGCTCAATGGATGTATTTGTGAAGTCAGAATTCAGAGCTGCACCCTTCTCTCCCCCAGAGCAGTGCTTGGGAGCAGCACACTCCAGGAGACCCGGAGGTTTACCCGTGCCCTCTCCTCTCATGCCTTCCCCATGCCCCCAGCTCACAGCCCACCTGGCTGCTACAGCCGGGTGTGTGTCCACTGTGTGCCGTGGTACCTAATCCCTAAGTAGGTGCTGGAGACTCGTGATGTGTCACGGAGTGGGGAGGTGATTCGCCTCCTTCCCACAGCTCCCTTTGCATAGCTCTCGTCTCCACTTGGACAGGAGCCCTTCCGCAGCACCGTGGGGCTCCTCCTTACACCCCTGGATTGCAAAACTTGTTCTAGTCCCAGCCACCTAGTCTCAGGGGCTTACCTCAGGCACGAGGGGGAACACTGCCACAGAAGAAACCAGCCATTGCAGAGAGAGCTCTGCAGGGAGAAGCGCTTTCAAGTGCTCTTTGATTAGCACAGGGAAGCCTGGCTTCATTTTTGTTACTATATACTGGGGGTGGGCGGGGGGGCGCATATCTTGGCCAAGGCTATAGAAAAACCAGGGCTGGG
>RJWJ010037703.1:0-15397 GCA_004363605.1 Indri indri
CCAAAAATAGAAAGAAATTAATTGGACAGCTAAAAATATATATAGAAAAAAATTAGCCGGGCATGGTGGCACATGCCTGTAGTCCCAGCTACTCGGGAGGCTGAGACAGTAGGATTGCTCGAGCCCAGGAGTTTGAGGTTGCTGTGAGCTAGGCTGACGCCACGGCACTCGCCCCAGGCAAGAGAGTGAGACTCTGTCTTAACTAACTAACTAACTAACTAACTAACTAACTAACTAACTAACTAAATAAATAAATAAATAAATAAATAAGCAAGCACAAAATGTGTTCCTCAGCCAACTGTCACTCCTTTGGGTAAATTTCTCATTAAAGGAACACACTTGTCTTCTTTCAGGTTCTGAATTAACAGATTGCTTTATGAGGAAACTCTGAGGATTTGCTTCAAATGATGTTAAACACACTCTCCCTCAGTCCCTTGTCCTAAAGAGTTATGGCTCTGTCCCGACCTCCTCCCCACGGAGAGGTCACCGGCAGGAGCAGAGAGAACCGAGGTGAAACAAAACAGAGATCTGTGCAAGGACAGCTCCCCAGGGCTGCTGTGGTCCTCAGAAACCCAAGGGAGGAGAGAAGAGGAGAAAGAGAAGTAAAAAAAATAAAAAGAATGAGAGCTTTCGTTCTTGCCCTTTCTTCTGTTTCCCACCCCTCCTCTCCTCGCAGCTTCAGAAGCAGGCTCCAGGTAGCCTAAGAGTGCTGGAAAAACCACATGCGGTCTAACTTCCTCGGGCTCACATCACCACAATGGAAAAGGCACGGAAGGTTCTGTCCAGGGACCGTACCAGAATCAACACCCTTATGATATACGAGGGGCAGGAACAGACTCAAGAGACACAAAGCCCAGCCAGCTAGCGTGTCCTCTTACAATGGAGCGCCTGGCAAACAACAAACACTTCTGAAGCCAGAAGGAGGGAGAGGGAGGGGGAAAAAATCTACCCAGTGGACCCACGGCCTCATCCTCTACTGAGGGGACTCTGTCCTTTGTTCCACCCTTCCTGGGAAGGCACCATGACATCACCTCTGCACGCCCCACCCTGAGAGGCCGGGGTAGGTAGGCCAGACATCTGAGGAGCAGGAGGCCCTTGGCACAGACAACGAGAGACAGCCCAGGAGTGTTTCCAAGCTCAAGCTGCTGTCGCTGGGCCTGAGCTGTGTACAGAGGTGGCTGGAGCAGCAGCAGGACGCAAGACCACTTCCAGTCCTATAAACATGAGGCCACTGTGGTGATGTGAAAAGGGGAATTTACAAGCTCCATATTGGTTTGCTTATTTACACCAGAGGTTCTCCACGAGTGGTGATTCTCCACCACCCGCAGTCCCCGCCGGGGATGTTTGGCAATGTCTACAGATGCTTTTGATGGTCATGACTGGGGCAGGGGTGCTATTGGCATCCAGTGAAGAGGGCAGGGGTGCTGCTAAACATCCTACAGCACGCAGGACGGCCCCCACAACAAAGAATGACCCGGCCCAAATGTCAGCAGTGCCAGTGCTGAGAAACCCTGGTTTAAACATTCTGGGCTTGTGCCAACTAACTGGAGCTGGCATTCATGGTGTCTCAGATGGCAATTCCCAGAGAGGGGCACCAAGTTGGGGTGCTATTCACTCATCATTCTCTTTGTCCACAGCAAGACCTCTTGATCCTGATGGTCTGCAAGTCGGCTTGACAGCAGCAGAAATGCCCTGCCTCAGGCCCACTTGTTCCACAAAGGGCATGTCGGGGAGCAGGAGCTGCAGTGGGGCAGGGAGAACAGGGCAGCCTGGTCTGGTTCGGTGTGATAGTGGGTGCTTCCTGTCCCCAGCCACTTCCAGTCCCCTTTTACCTTTTCTGGGCCTGGTATTGCTGTTATCAAGTCAAATCACTCTTGCATCTCCTCCCGAGAAGCTGATGCAGCTGAACCTGACACTGGCTTGGGTATGTTCCCATCCAGCCCTGCCCAGAGCTGGTGGTGGTACCTCCAAGAACAGGCACCTTTCCCCCGCTACCACCCCCTGCCCTTATCTCTCAGCTGTGTTTGCTTCCTACCTGCCATTCATTATATTAGTTATTATATATTATAGGGACTCACCTAAAGGCTGTCCAGTGTTAAGTAAGAGGAGGTAAAGTACACGCAGTGCCTGGCTCACTGTAACTGCTCTGAATTAGTTCCATCTCCCTTCTTCCAGCAAAGCAGCAGTCTCATTAATTCAAACCTTTTGAGAAATTTGCCAGGGATCATGAAATCACACAATCTCAGGACTAAGCAAGCCTTCAGAAGTCATCTAAATCAACTTGCTTTCAAAATCAAAAAATCCCTTCTTTAACATCTGGCCAGCTATTTAAAAATCCCAGAGGCGGGGAGGGGAACTATGTGTGCATATGTGTGACAGGATTTTGTTTAATAGTTGTATAGAGAGAAAATGACTTGTTCTTTCTTTTTTATTAAAGTAATAGTAGCACTCACTGAGCACTTGCCACTGTCCCAGGCACCAATCTCTCTAAGTACAATCACCCCTTGGTATCTATGAGGGATTAGTTCCAGGATCCCCTTGGATATCAAAATGCATGGATGCTCAAGTCTCTGATATAAATTTTTTAGCATAGTATTTGCATATAACCCACACAAGACTTTATATCATCTCTAGATTACTTATAATACCTAATACAACATAAACATTATATAAATAGTTGCCATGCTGCATTTAAAAATTTATTATTTATTATTTATTTTTTCAAGTATTTTCAATCCACAGTCTGTTGAATCGGCAGATGTGGAACCCGCAGATACGGAGAGCTGACTGCACAATGCCCCATGAGGTAGAAACTGGTAACTCTCCAGGCAGGCTGGCTCCAGAGCCTGGCTTCTCCAATCACCACCTGGTAACATCTCATGCACAACAGTATAAAAAATGTGTTTCCATGATAACAAGATTTAGAATCACCCATCATCTCACCATCTTAACCCAAGTCCTTATTTTGTGAAAGGGTCTGCTCCACCCCTGGGTAACTACATTGGTTGGGATGGTGTCTCCATCAAGACTACATCTGTCTCTGTGGCCCACCAAGGCTTGCTCCACCTTCAAAGTACTGAGAATAGGTTTCCTCACTCCCTCACACTCAAAGGCCTTCAGGTCCCAACACCCCTCACCAGCCCCTCTCTGCAATGACTGCCTAATGTGGTATGACAAGTGGGACCCAAGATTGTACCTGAAGACACCAGCACCTCTGGGCAGCCCAGACATCACACACTTAGCAATACAACCCAGGACTCGAGGCAGCTGCAGCTCTGGCCGTCCAGAGATGAAAACATAGGGACCCAGCGAGGGAAGGACAAAGAGAGCCAGTAGCCCTCTGTGGGAGGGGCTTGGTGAGGCGGGCTCTGTGGCAATGCAGGGGTGGGAGTCAGGAAGGAGGACTCCTAACCGTGTTCTCAAAATAAGCTTCCCAGGACCATAAATTCTACCCAAAATATCCCTAGAGCCCTGGGAGCCAGAAGTGGTTCCAAGTGTGAAGATCCAACCAGCTAAGTCTTCAGTTCCACAGGCTCAGAGATATATTAGCCAACTACTGGTCAATGAGAACTACTGAGACGTAGACAAGAAACCCACCCTCAAGTGAGTGGCAACATTAACATCAGCTTCTGAGCCCTGGAAGGAGTGAATTATAAGTGAAATGCTATTATGGTGTTCCTTTCTGCAAACAGATTCCGTAAGATGGTGTGCCTGCAATAACAGCACCATGCATCTGAAACGCAATTCATACTTTCTCAAAACTTACTAGATCCTCACAGCAGCTATTAGGTAGGTGGGACACAAGAGTTATCTCCAGTGAAGCCCAAGGCTCACTGAGGTTAAGGGCCACTCAGTGTCACCAGCCAGTAGTGGTGGGGTCCTTGGGTGCTGCTGTCTCTCCCATTCTCCAGTCAGGTAAGAGGGATTTAAGACACATTGCTACACCTTCCCCTCTATGTGTTCAGACTCACTGTTTTTTGTTATTTGGTTTCTGATGACTAATGTGAAATTTTCAGAAGATGTCTTAGAAAAAAGAAATGAGATATTTAAAGCTGAGAAATACATTTGCTTAATGGTTAAAACAAAAGGATGTTACTATCCTTTCTATCATCATCTCCTTCTAAAAGCATCTCATATACTTTTCTTTTTAGGGAATGACTATTATCAATGTTGGAAGGCTCTAATCCTTCAATATTTATTTACTCCAGAGAATTTGCTATAACTGGAAAAACGAATACTGTGTTAGCATGCATCAAGTTACAGGATAGAGAAATAATGATTTATTATTATTGATTACTAATGAACACAAGAGCCTCATCATGTTATGGAAATGATTGTACAGCATCCTTCTGCAATGCCCTCTGCACAGAGTGTGCTAACATATTCACCATATGCCACAGTGTTGGCTATGGAAAGGAATGGGAGCCAGGGATGAAGGAAGGCCTGAGGCATGAAGTATCTCTGGATGGAAAACAAGGGAAATACAGAAACAGGAACTGTCAAATGACCCTATCTATTATTCTCCCAAGGACTGAATTTACACCTGGCTTAAGAGAACTAATCTTCCTTTACTTATCAAATAGTCTAAACCTGAGGGTGTGACCCAAGAATATTTTCTACCAGGTTCTTCTTCAATTCTGTTAAGATAATAACCTACATCCTAAGTAAGAGATGAGTAATCATGCAGTTTTCCCTTTGCATAGACACATGGCTAAGTTAGGTGTAGACATGGGTTCAAAAGAGGAAAGAAAGGAGTTGAGAAAATCAAAGAAGGAAGCTGAGAAAATCAAAAGATGAGGAAGCAATCATCCCATGAACATCTCTCCAAAACTAGCTATTTAAATCAATCATCCTGGGTAGCTAGCCGACCAATCTGAAATTGAGAGTGTTAATAAGCTCCAATATTACAAAGCACATACTGCAGGGAGTCTTTGTCTAAGACAAGGTCTCTTGCCCTCAGGGAACTAGAAGTCTAGCTGGGGAAACGAAAAGAAAAGTTAAAAAATAATGAAAAAGTATTACAAAGAAGTACAGGATCAGTTGCCAGAATGATTTTGACAATGTACTTTTGTGTGTTTGGAAGAAAAAGCTCACCACAATTGGGACAGTTTCAGGCCCTACCCACCATCAATTACTGGAACTCCCCAGCCTGGTGCCTCTCTCCCATTCTAATCCACCTTAAACAGCACTACCATAGTCATGTTCCCCAAATAGTAGTTTTTCAAAGTTGTACCACTGTACCAAAACCTTCAATGGTCCCCAGCTATCCAGAAGACAGTCCAAATCTCTGAGCCTGGCATTCAAGGGTCCTGGGCAGCCTCTCCTAAGGCACCAGCCTCCTGTGGGAACTTTCCCGACACGCCGTCTTTGTATTCCAACACAACAGTCTCATTCATCATGCTCTCAACTCTCACCTTGCACAGGGCTTTTTCCCACCTTTGCTTGCACCATTCTTCTAACCTGGAAGGCATTTTCTCTTCTCTTACTATTCCCCTTTAAGACCTAGCCAAGATTAGCTCTTCCAAGAGTCCTTCTCCTACTGGGTGCCAGCAATCGTCATTTGATGGGATACAGTCTCTTATCTTTTTATTTCATACCCTATGTCTTCTCTCTTCAACTTGCCTGCAGTTGCCTCAAGGGCAAGGACACAATTCTATACCTGTTTAGGACCTTAGCATACATCTGGCATAGAATAGGTGCACAATAAACATTTGCTGAATAAATCAGCAAGCCTCCAGTGCCCAAGAAATATGCTCTTAATAAATCCCTGTAATCCTGGTGGTCTCAGTGAAATTGCTGAAGAGGAGACAAATTTCAAATCGCATAGACATACCCTCAGAAGTTAAATGTTATGATTGCGTTAACACTAAAAATCTTTCACAACTGTTTCAATTGTTCCTCAATGTCTCAAATATGATAAAAACGCACTTTTGTAATACTGTTTTTCAGATTAAAAGGGGTCCAAAGCCACTGACCTAAAATGTTTGACAATTTTTTTTTGTTGTTTTTTAAATTTTGTTTTGTTTTTGGGCAATTGCCACCATAGACCTCTATGGTAGAGTGAAGTTGCAAGATACACAAGGGTGTAATTTCAACATCATTTTAACGTATTACAACATTATTTTAACATGATCCAAACAGGCCAATTGACACAAGACTTAATTTATAACAATTTTAACAATTTATCTATTAAAGGTCAATTCTTGAGTTGTTTAAAAAAAACAAAAAAAACCCCAATTCCAAACAAAAGAATACAGTAGGGCGGAGTCCCCATATGTGCCTTGGCTTGAAAAAATAAATAAATCATTTCCCAGGAGGAACATACAAAATACACAGAGCAGGAAACCGGAAACAGGCAACTGGCTGTATTGATAATAGAGAATCAAACTGTTATCTTGAGGCAGCAAGAGGAAGGAAACTAATCTTTTGACTGAAGGTCTCCCTGTGACGGATTAGTCTGGGGGCCTTAAATTTATGTTTGTTGATTTGTATATAAATAGAACTTGAGTTGAGATATTTTTCCTAACAGTTTAACCATGAACAAAACACATGTAAACATCTGTTCTGAATGCACATGAAGCAAATATACAATTCCCTGCTAATACTTACAGACTGATAGTCATACTATAAAACCAACTGTGACCTCTATATGACCTTGCACCTGCAGTTTACATTAGTTAAATAGTCCCTGGTTGCAACTCCAGAAGGTCTTTCTTCTGAGCAGCACAGCCCCCAATTTTTCCAACATGGAAACCAGGGCACTGCAGGGAGAACCCCCAAGAGGAGACCTACAATAATGAACTGAGAAAGCAGGCTAAATTCCTGGGTTCCTGCTTCCTTCTCAAGGTCATATTTTAAGGTCACAATCCACAGAAGCCAAGACCACGGAGACAGCTGAGGTCATGGTGGGGGCTTACTCCAAAAACAAATGGGCAGAGTACACAACTAGCTCCTCTAAGATGAGAGCTAAGGTGAGAACCAGTGAGAACTGACAACAGCGTAAAGGGCCAAAACCCTGAGGAAAAAGTAAATGCTTTAAAGAAACAGAAATAGGATCTTATGAAAAAATATTCAGAAACTGTTCACTGTATTTGACCAAAAATAGGTGGCACACTTCAAAACTGCTTTTATATACAGGAAGCCTGTTAATCTGCCATTCTCCATCTCTGCAGGACAGGAACCACAGCCAGGGAGAATCAGGGTGAAGGATGAAACAAGCCCAAGCCTGTTCCTATGCACCAGTGGAGGCTGTGTTAGGATCTTCACTAACTTAACCTTGTTTATTACAACCTGTTATTTTTAACTAGCTGAGGAAAGTGAGGCACAGAAAGGTTTTGGTGATTTGCCTGAGGACATGCTGCTTAGCAAAGGCGAATCCAGAATTAGAGCCCACGTTTATCTGAACCCTAAAGAATCCCAACTCTCCAGCTCACAGCACCATCCCACACGGGCTGAAGAAAACAAGATATTACCTCCCCAAAACAACAGGAAAAAAATCAGGAGCATCCATTTCGGGTCAGTTCTTAGGGGTCAGCAAACTGTGGCCGACAGTCCTTTTGTATCACCTGGGAGCTAAACTAGTTTTTACATTTTAAGAGGATTGTTGGGAGTGGCGGTGAGAGGTGGAGGATGATGATACGCTACAGAGACCTTGAGTGGCCTGCAAAGCCTAACAATTATCTGGCCCTTTACAGAAAAAGTTTGTTGTTTCCTGGTTTAAAACATTTTAATAATATTGTTTACCCTACATCCCATTTGTTAGATTCCACTTTCAAATCACAATCAGCTTAGCAAACACGTACTAAGTGCTTGCTATGAACAAGGCAACATACCGGGTACCATTTTAAATTCCGGTGTCACACATGTTGCCAGGTCGATGCTCAGTGGCTGCATGCATTTTCTGCTAAGTTATGTTACGGGGCCTCTGCCCGCATGTCGAGTCAGTTGGGGGTGAACCCAGGGCCCCCTCCTGCCCTAGCTCAAAGGTGTTCTTCAGGCTGCCTTGACACAACAGGATGAACAGTGTGCCACCCCCAGCTGTCAGGAGGGATGAACCATGGTGAGTGCCACAGGCTAGAACTTAAGGTCTTCACAGTCAAAGGAGTAGGAAGAGTTGGGTGGCTTGAGGCCAGATTTCCCAACTTCCAATCCCCTCTGCACAAGCTGAAAGGCTCTTCTGCTATTACTTGGATGGACACTTTATTCACCATCCCCTCTCCTCCCCCAATTTTCCCTGGAAGGAGACTAAACATATTAAGTCCAAGGTGGACTGAGGTTAACCTGTAATATATCCTTAAAAGTTAGAAAAAGCTTGGAACTAAATGGATACCATATCCTTAATTATTAAACTTATATAGCAGAATGCTAACACTAGTACAGACTAACCAGGAAAGAATTTTTTAAGGGGCAACAACCATAACAGGCACACTAAAGATAAGACTTCATAAAAGTATTTTAATTGCAATATGATGTCTAGCATTTTTTTCAAAACAACACTAAAAAAGCAGTAAATATTATATTCGAAATCAGTTTATCACGTGTCACACAAAGTCACTGGTAAAGATAAAATCCTTTACTTCATTGTCAAGAGCTGAAGCTAGACTTTTATTACAGGAGCCCTGGGATTGAGTGGAGGTAGTAAGAGAGAATTCAAATTTACTATGTTTCTTTTTTCATGCAATGCAAAAAGGGGAGCCTTACTACTCTGTGGACCATGTAGCTGGACTAAGGCAGTTCATTAATATTAAAAGTCAAATAATGTGCTCCCTGGTTCTTGCTTATGATTTTCAATCTTCTCCAGGCTTCCAGAATTTTTAAGGTCAAAAGAATTAAGTGCAAGGAGGAAATAACAGAACTCTCTTTCACTCACTAGAGTCATCAGACATTCAAGATACAAGAGGATTCTGCTCTACTTCAATGTTTTCACACAGATGCTTAGAGAGGGTGATGCCAACAATAAGATAACTGTACCAATTCTAGCGGCTTGTGACAGTTTCTGACAGCTCTCCTATTTAATGAGAATGTCAAAGTTAACAGTAATTCATTGAGTCCAAAAGGCTAAGGTCTGAGGGACTTTTTTTTTTAAACCAGAGACACAGACAAGAAGGATGGAAAAGTCAAAAGACTTAAAAGGCCACCACACAAAGCTCTCTACTTTTCATGGCCAATAAAGCATTTACTAAAATCATCATTCCCTGGATGAATTAAGTATGGAAGCTCCCATCTAAGACAATCTAAGATATCACAGAAGTCCTCCAAATAAATTTAATCTGCAAAGAACTAGCATTTTGGAATAAAGGAAGCCATAGCAATGCCAAGTTATCACTTGGAACTACAGAATTATGACATGGTTCTACTTAGTGAGAAAAGGAACTGTATTTAAAAACAAATGAACATAAACACAAAAGAATGTAAAAATTGGCTTCTGTTCTAAAGAATATTACAAATTAGTCACCTAAACCCCCTTCTGGCCAGTGACCATGACCCACTCTAGAAATGACAGACTGATAAATTAAATAAGACTGTCTCAACTTCCATGCCAAACTCCAAAATTATAGTTGTCTACTCAAGTAAGCCACAGACTTCATGTGTGTTTGGGGAGAAGCAGGGGTGAGAAGTATCCAAACTACACTTGGATTTCAGAAATAATAACTGTGACAAGATTGAAAAACAAAATGCATAATTTTATAATGGTGAGCTGCTCCCTGGCCTAAACTAAGAAATTTTAGAGTTTAGCATTATTTTCTAAGTGATATCTCAGTGCTTCAGACCGAAATTTCACTTCTCACAGAGTATTCTACATTCAGGAAGTAATTTACTAAATGACAGGCTCTGACCCAATCCACGATTATATATTTAACTCACCCAACTACTCCACTGCCTGAAAAATTATTCCATGTAGAAAGAACCACAAATGTACACACACTAATACCCAGCATTTAGCCACAAAGGACGCCAGTCAGTTTTTTCATCTTGGGTTAATCAATCAGCCAATGAGCACCCATTTACTAACTAATATAAAGACACTGGGGAGGACACCTAAAAGCATTAAGAGTTCTTTCCTTAAAAAGTTTATAAGCAATTTCTAACTCTAGATAATTAATGTACATATTCAACTACTATTTCACTATTTTTAAGATATATTAAAATGAAAAAGAGAAAGTTATTACATACAGAGTCAACACTGAAAAACAATTTTGGTAACTTCCTTTGTGGCTTTCCTCAACCTTAACCATACGATAAGTGGTTACACAAGATTTCTTTCAAAGCCAAATACAGAGTTTTGGGAGGCAGATCCTATAAGTACACAATGTCCATCGCCTTGTTTTAATAAAGGAGGACAGAAAAATTGGAGGAGGAAATGACCTCAGATTTAACCCCATGATGACTTAGTCCTAACAGGCAGGGTAGCACCATAGGATCCTTCACACTAATCGGAAGAGGGCAGGACAGTTAACAATTTATACTACTGTTGTTGTTTTTAATCAAAACCTATTCTGCATTAACAGGAACACTAATCAAAGATTTAAACCCATTTTTATAGAAAACGATGCATAAGGCATGACCTGGGTTATACTGAATCTTCTTAGCTTAAAACTGTTCATCTACCTAAATTCAATTTTTTTTTCAAATGAAAAAAAGAAAGCTTTGAACAAAATAGAGTGTAAGTGGGGAGATCAGTTTTTCTGTTCTATTTGTTTTGGAAACTTAAACCTCTTGCACAGTGTTGCTAAACTCAGAACACAGATCCTTATAACGTCCGTGAGTGTGCGCCCATGTGCAGGCCCCCCGACCACGCTTCTCTCCCATTCCTACATGCGAGGCTTTATCTCCCACTCCACAAAGTCAGGTGCTTCCAACAGGTGTGGGGACCTGGCTGTTTGTAGTTTTGCCAGTTTGGGGGTGGGGTGGGAGAGGGTAAACTAACATTGTCACAAGAGGAGTATTATTGCCTGTTACCTAGATACGGCCTAGGAAGCTTACTGCTCTAGCTGATTTGTTCTTCAGAGGCACTTTATTGTTTAATACAGACCTGGGCTGCTGCTCCTCAACGGCCTCTATAAAGATAATAATCTTGGATCTGGGTGGGAAGGGCTGGGGGCTAAGAAACATTCTTTTGGGGTAGCAGATAGAATTTACTTTCATGACTAGGTAGAAGTAGGTGAAAATAAACTTTAACCCCATTCCTTACACTTGACAGACAACCCTTTCACACTTACTGAAGGTGTGGAGAAATAGGCACACTCGCATGTGCCTACTGGTGGGAGGGTGGTTAAGTGGGAATCTCAAACTTCAAAATATATATTTCCTCCTACCAATCACATCTATAGATACCTACCTATTTTCCAGAAATATCTTTGCAAGAACACAAAGATGTACAGGATATATACTACAGATTTTTAAAATAACTGTAAAAAGGAACAGCAACAAAAGCAAAACAGAAAAAACTAGAAACAGCTAAATATACATTAATAGGCTGATTAGTTAAAAGATGGCATGTCCCTGTAATAGTATGTACGAATTAAAAAGAGTAAGGGAAACCTGTAGCATACAGGCTCGGGAAGGTGGCCACATAAATTACTGAATGCAAAAAGTCCCTTATATAAGTGTGTATGTTTAGCATGATCCTATGAATGTATACATTCAAATGTAAGTAACTGCATAAAAAAGTAGGGAAGGATATTTTCCAAACTATTAACTGTAATTATCTCAAGGGATTAGAAGCAAAGACTGGAGGCATTTCTATTTCTGTATTTCTTACACTGCTGGGCTTTCTTTCTTTTTAAGGAGCAAGTTATCAGTTTTGAAAAATTTAAGGAGCATTTCCATTTGAGGAAAAATATGAAATTCTTTTTTATTCGATAAGAGAAATAACGTTCACCAATGGGTCTGAGGTTGACGGGAAGGAATAAAAAACACTCGCTGGAGGCATACAGATTTTCCCAGGGCACCACAAAAGGTCATATGTGAACTGCTATCTTCAATGAGTATTCCAAAATAAATAAAATGCTACCCTGAATTTTCATGTCTTTCTTCTGGGGAATACTAAATCAATATTTAACTTTATAAAACATTTATAAGCATAATATGGCAAACAAACACTAATACTTCCTCCTTTTAATAGATGGGACCACTAAGGATATTAATTTAAAAAAAGTGACATTCGCTGAAGAAATACTGAGGTCTACAGGGTGCCAGGGGGTAGTTTTCCAACCATGTTCGCAGCAAGGGATGCAAAAGGAGCAAAGCGGAAGCCCAGAGGGCAGGCTCCAAGTACCTTCTCACCTGTACTCTGCTCAGAAAAGCTCCCATTTTATACCCTTTATTTACTCGGGTTCTGCCTCAGATTTCATGTCCAGGAAAAGTAAATTCCATTCTTAAAGTTTTTAAGTTGCTGTACTGAGCAATGGGAAATGAGGGTAAGGTGCAGGAGGAGTTAACAGTTTGACAACAGCTGCACAGGAGGCAACAGGTGGCAGCAGAGAGCACCCGGCAAAGCATGGTGGGACCAACTGAGGTGAGTCAAGGGGTCAAAGCTTCAGAGCTGACCCCTTGTCTATCAGCTGCAGGTATAAGGATCAGTACCCAATGGGGGTTAATCCACCAGCGCTTCTGCTACACAAGTGTGAAGGGCTCTGGACGTGGTCCTAAATGACAGAAGAATCAAATCATCATCTCTCATATCCACCCCGTAGTCGGGGTTTATTGAGTGCTTACCAGGGCCAGGTATCCTTCCAAGCAGCTCACTGAAACTCATTTAATTCTCACAACCACTGTGTGGGGAAGGTACTCTTACCACCAAACATATTTTGCTTAAGAGCAAGCCTAGAGAGGTTCAATGATTTGCCCACAGCCACAAGTTTGACTCCACAGCTCCCACTACTCTAAAGAGATTTCTACACAAGCAAGGACCTTCAGCTGCAACAGAGATGAAATGGGGTTCAAACCTAAGTTCGCCCCCACCTAAAAGGAACACACAGAATTAAATCTCTTAAGGTATCCCACAACCTTAATTCCTGACAATTCCAAAGCAGGGAGTTTTACATAATTCAATGCAGAAGCCCTCATTAGAAAGAATCCCCTAGATTTCTCAATGCTCTTTCAGTCCCACCAAGGGAGGTGCTCCTCTCCCTTGCCTGATACCTGGGAGGAGTGTAGTTCACCTTGCACCACCAAGGACTCCTTGTTCTCACACACCACTGGACCAGTCCCAAGACCAACATCTTCCTTTTTAGGTGTCACTTTTAGCCATAGTGAAACATCCCTTACTTTTCCCATCCCCACCCCCCACATTAAAATGCTTTCTCAGACCCTGGAACCAGTGAATCAAGAAAGTTACCTTTGTAATTGTTTTGCCATCATGTATTTTCACAAACAGATGAAATAACTGACCACTGCATCTGTTTTAAAAAAGCTCCAGTGTTGACTGACTGGAAGCTTTGAGTAAGTTGAAGTTACATATAACCAGACTTCCAGGTGTGTTTTTCCTTTACCTTGGTTTCCAGAGCCACCCTATTCTTGGCCCTGATCACTACGGGTACCCCATGCACTGAACCACAGAGCAGCACGTCCGCAGCCAGGGAAGAGTGGAGTGCCTGTTGTCTGGCATAGGTAAAGGCCCCCAGCAGGATCTGGAGGCAAGGAGAGCCATTAATTAATAAAAAGTATAGCTTGGGGTAATTAGCAGCAGCAACAAGAATGCTTAGCTGAGCTTCCTCTTTTTATCTTGAGGCAGTTCCTATAGACAGCTGCTCAGGATTAATGAAGTTTAATGAGACCTGCAGCAGCTGGCTAATTAGTCAGTGAGGAGGAAGCAGTAATGACAAGGGAAAAAGGTTTGTACTCTTATTATTAGCTCAGGCCTGGGACAGTTTTCTTAAACTGTGGGCTGTACCTTCAGCCTCAAAGTGGTCCCAGGGCAAATAAAAGGTTCAAAAATAAATAAAAAGGCAAAGAAACCAAAGCATGAAGGCTGAATGCCAGGCTTCTCGAGGGGTTGGCCTGCCTGCCTGCCTAGGAGTAACTGACGAAGCCCAGAGGCAGTGGCAGCTCAATCCCAGCCATGAATCCCTCGGAAGTACCACCAAATTCCGTCCGCACCGAAGGACACCCATGTCCTGGGCAAGCTGGACAGTTACCATCTTGTGTCTTTATGGAGAATAGTCAATTCAGAGCGTCCTCTCTTCCCCAATATTAAGAATATTCTGAAGAGGGTAAATATTAATACTACCAAGTCAGAGAAGCACTTAATGACTATGCACAACCCCTCTGCTCTCCATCCTACACTTTTATTTCCATTAAATTTGTTACGTGTGAATTAGCTCAATTTAGCCTCCATTCCACAATGTATACCTATTTCAAAACAACATGTTATCCATGATACGTATACAATTTTGCCAATTCAAAAATAAACAAAATTTAAAAAATACTTTGTTTTGTATGTGTCTCATCTTGGCTACCCCCAATGCCTGGTACTTTTGGAAGGGTACAGTGGGAACCTAAATCTCTTTAGAATTAACTAGTTACCGCAGTAAGTTTTCCATGCTGTCAAGAAACAATCTGAGAAAGAAGATTGAAAAAAATTTTTTTGTTAAAGTGTGAGAATACAAATGTACTAGGAATACAAACCCCCAAAGCACACACAAATTTAAGCAGATGGCGGCAATACCATTGATCCTCCCAATTCATAAGGCCTGTGCTTCAAACTGTTTTCCCAATAATGTAGACAAATCTGCCCTTTAGGTATTCAAGAAATGGGCTGTGAAGAGGCAGTGTGGGCAAACAAAATGGAAGGGGCCCAGCCAAAGTGGGCCACAAGCCTCTAAATGTTGCTGGTTTGCTAAAAAGTTTCAGAGGCTTTTTAGTTCCACACATGGTTAGTTCTACCTTTAACCTCTACCACTCAACATATCACCAAGAAACAAAATCTACTCCTTATATAACAATAAAGTCACCCTAGAATAACCTTCAAATGGGGTTTTATTGCCGTCGCAGTCACAAAGAGGATATTCTGGGATTCTGTCTGACGGTTTGGAGGCTTGAATTTTTTCAGCGTTGGCTTCCTTCCCCATGGAGGCCAGAGGCTGGCAGATCCAGGCTGGCAACCTTTCATATATGGCCTTTTTTTATTTTATTTTATTTTATTTTATTTTATTTTATTTTATTTTATTTTATTCCAGGGTATTGTGAGGGTACAAACGCTACAGTTACACTTTATGCCTTTGCCTCACCCAAGTGCGGGTTTAAGGCATGCCCTTCCCTCCCCCCCCCTTAGTGCTCCCCGTGTCCTTTAGTTGTTGATTTGCCCCCCCATCCCCCTAATCCCTAGAGAGTATTTCTGCCATGTGATCAACCTAGTGTTGATCAGTTAGAACCAGTTTGATGGTGAGTACAAGTG
>RJWJ010037704.1:0-15388 GCA_004363605.1 Indri indri
GCCAAGTCCAAGTTTCAAGTGCATCCATCCCTCGGATGGCGCGCATTGCACTCTTTGTGTATGCATCTACCCATCCCCTCTTCCCCCCTCCCCCTCCCCCCTGCCCGACATCCAATAGATGTTATTCTTATATGTGCACTTATGTGTTGATCAGTTAATACCAATTTGATAGTGAGTACGTGGGGTGCTTGTTTTTCCATTCTTGGGATACTTCACTTAGTAGAATGCATTCCAGCTCCATCCAGGAGTATACAAGAGGTGCTATATCACCATTGTTTCTTAAAGCTGAATAGTACTCCCTGCTATACATATACCACATTTTATTAATCCACTCATGTATTGATGGACACTTGGGTTGTTTCCACATCTTTGCAATTGTGAATTGTGCTGCTATAAACATTCAGGTGCAGGTGTCTTTCTTACAGAGTATCATTTGTTCTTTTGGGTAGATGCCCAGTAATGGGATTGCTGGATCGAATGGTACTTCTACTTGTATCTCTTTAAGGTATCTCCATATTGCTTTCCACAGAGGTTGCACTAGTTTGCAGTCCCACCAGCAGTGTAAGAGTGTTCCTATCTCTCCGCATCCATGCCAACATTTATTGTTTTGGGACTTTTTGATAAAGGCCAGTCTCACTGGAGATAAGTGATATCTCATTGTGGTTTTGATTTGCATTTCCCTGATGATTAGAGATGTTGAGCATTTTTTCATATGCTTTTGGCCATTATTCTGTCTTCTTTTGAAAAGTTTCTGTTCATGTCCTTTGCCCACTTTTTGATAGGGTTGTTTGATTTTTTCTTGTTGATTTTCCTGAGTTCTAAGTAGATTCTAGTTATCAGCCCTTTGTCGGATTTGTAGCATGCAAAAATTTTCTCCCATTCTGTAGGTTGTCTGTTTGCTCTCGTGACAGTTTCTTTGGCTGTGCAGAAGCTTTTTAATTTGATCAGGTCCCATTTATTTATTTTGGTTGTTGCTGTGATTGCCTTTGGGGTCTTCTTCATAAGTTCTTTGCCTAGGCCAATGTCTAGAAGAGTGTTTCCAACTTCTTCCCCTAGAATTCTAATAGTTTCACTCCTTAGGATTAAATATGTTACCCAGTGTGAGTTGATTTTTGTGAGAGGTGAAAGGTGTGGATCCTGATTCAGTCTTCTACACATGGCTATCCAGTTTTCCCAGCACCATTTATTGAATAAGGATTCTTTTCCCCAGTGTATGTTTTTGTCTGCTTTGTCAAAGATTAGATGGCTATATGAGGATGGTTTTATATCTGGGTTCTCGGTTCTGTTCCACTGGTCAATGGCTCTATTTTTGTGCCAGTACCAAGCTGTTTTGATTACTACAGCCTTATAATAAAGTTTGAAGTCTGGTAAGTTGATACTTCCCATTTTGTTTTTATTGCCTAGAATTGTTTTTGCTATGCGGGGTCTTCTCTGGTTCCATATGAAGTGTAAAATTAATTTTTCTACATCTGTGAAGAATGATGTCAGTATTTTAATAGGGATTGTGTTGAATCTGTAGATCACTTTGGGTAGTATAGACATCTTACCACAAGCATGGTATGGTTTTCCACCTGTTTACATCCTCTGCTTTTTTCTTCCTCAACGTTTCATAGTTCTCCCTGTAGAGGTCTTTTACCTCCTTAGTTAAATATATTCCTAGATACTTTATTTTCTTTGTTGCTATTGTGAAGGGAATTGAGTCTTTGATTAGGTTCTCGGTATGACTGCTATTGGCATATATGAAAGCCTCTGATTTGTGTGTATTGATTTTATATCCTGAGACTTTACTGAATTCATTTATCAATTCCAGGAACCTCTTGGTTGAATCCATGGGGTTTTCTAGATATAATATCATGTCATCAGCAAATAGTGAAGTTTGATCTCTTCTGTGCCCATTCATATGCCTTTAATTTCACTCTCTTGCCTGATTGCTGTGGCCAGGACTTCCAGCCCTATGTTGAATAGAAGTGGAGATAGTGGGCAACCTTGTCTGGTTCCAGTTCTAAGTGGGAATGCTTTCAATTTTTCCCCATTCAGTATGATGTTGGCTATGGGTTTGTCATAAATGGCTTGTATCATTTTTAGGTAAGCCCCATCTATGCCTATTTTGTTAAGCGTTCTTATCATAAAAGGGTGTTGAATTTTGTCAAATGTTTTTGTGTCTATTGAGAGAATCATATGGTGTTTGTTTTTGCTTCTGTTTATGTGGTGAATTATGTTTATAGATTTGCGTATGTTGAACCATCCCTGCATCTCTGGAATGAAGCCCACTTGGTCATGATGGATTATTTTCTTAATAAGCACCTGGATTTGGTTAGCTAGAATTTTGTTGAGAATTTTTGCATCTATAGTCATAAGGGATATTGGTCTGTAGTTTTTCTTTTTTGTTGCGTCCTTTCCTGGTTTTGGTATCAGGGTTATGTTGGCTTCATAAAATGTGTTGGGGAGGAATCCATCCTTCTCGATGTTGTGGAATAATTTCTGCAGGATAGCCACCAGTTCTTCTTTGTAGCCAATTTTATTCTTTAACCATCTTCCTTGAGATGGTCTATTCACATTTTCTCTTTACTAGGCCTCATTCTATGTTAAAGGAACAAGGAACCTAGTAGCCTCTGGTCATAATAATCTCAGCTGTATTTCTCTGAGACCATTTCTATTACAATATTCATTTTTATATAAAAGTTAACAAAAAAGCTAATATGCAAATAACCTACTTAACAGATCTTAGCTTTGTGTGATTAAATTTTATTAGACCACAAAACTCTTGGAATAATCACAGAAAATTCTAAAATGGTTCTTATAAATAAATATAATAAGTTTAATTTATTTTAAAAATGATCTAAAATGTTTATGCAAATCCCACTAAAATTTTTACATCTTTATATTTGAAGCAAAATCATGAAGAAAAACTTCCCCATAGGTATTTCAATGTTCTTGAAAAAACAAAGATTTTTAAATATAAACATTAAATTCTAAAAGAACTGTCAGTAACTTATCCTGACGTATCTTATAGTCATCAGCCATTAAAAAAAAAGCAATTTGCTTAAAATGATAATGTGCACAAAAATACGGTTAAGTGACTATGACCTAAATGTTTTTGTACCCCCAAAATTTATATGCTGAAATCTTAACTCCCAAGGTAATGGTATTAGGAGGTGGGGGCTCCTGGAAGGTCCTAGGGCAGAGCCCTCATGAAAGGTAGTAATGCTCTTATAAAAGAGGCCCCAGACAGCTGCCTTGCCACTTCCACCATGGGAAGACACAGCAAGAAGGAAGCAGGACCTCATCAGACACCGAACCTGTTGACATCGTGATGTTGGACTTCCCAGCCTCCAGAACTGTGAGAAATAAGTTTCTGTTGTTTATAAGCTACCCGGTTTGTGTTATTTTTGTTGTAGCAGCCCAGGAACTAAGACAAATGGTAAAGCAATATAATCATATTTTTAATAAGTTACAGCTCTCATCTGTTTCACTGATTCTGCCTAAAAGGAATGGTCCCAGCACCTGACAGGCAGGCAGCACGCATTAGTACTCTGAATCACAGCTGTGATGCCCTTCCTAGCTTACACTGGTCCCTTCACAGCAATTCTGAGAAAAGTGACATCTCTGGGCACCAAAACTGCCCATGTCTATTAATAAGAATCAGAAAAGCCAGTAAACACTGGAATAGCACAGATATCAGACTGTGGCGACACCTAGGAATAAAGGAGACCACGTTCCACTGCGTCTTACAGAGTGCCAAAAGCTCCACACCCCGTCTAAATCAGGTTCACCTGTACTTGATCATTTACCGTGTCACATTTAAAACCTGCCTTGCCGTCTAGTAAAAGGCAGCCCATTTATTTTAATTAGAGTGATGTAAACCACTGGAAAGTAAAATAAAACATTTATCCACATTCAATAATTAAACTTACAGGGGGGGTACTTGCATTATATTCCCAGTAAATTTCTGTAGAATGCCTTCAATATCTTCTTGTGTTATTTTATCTGCCAAAAATGAAGAAAAAAAGTGACACTAAAGCAACCACGGAAGTACGAGGCTATTTTTATAGCATCAGCAGCTCTGAAAATTGATTTAAAAATTTTTCCAACAAAGCTAATATCATGGTGTATGCTTTGTAGGCCAGATTCTACCTTGTTGAGAAGAATAAAATATACATTAATGAAATATAAGAGGGAGAAAGTCTTATATTGCTCTTTATTAAGACTAAATTTCCTTTGCTTCAATTTTTTCTCTAATAAAAATGATCCAATCACCTTATACGCATTTAGTTGGTTCTGACTGTGGCCTTTAGAAGACTATAGAAATAGTCCTACAGTGATCAATAATGAGGTGATCAGAAGGTAAGCAGAAAAATAATTCCCATAGCTCTTTTTTAAGTTTCTCTAGGCATCAAATATTATAAATAACTTAAGATGGTACTAAAGATTATCAAGTATTATCCACATTTTAAGTTTTACCCGATAAGACTTCAAAACTATTTTATGTTATGGCATAAATTTTACACACATTCAACTCTGTCTGCAAGTGAAGATATATTTATCTGTCTCGCCCCTCCCTTCTCTGCTCTTGAAATTTCTCTCTTCTTTTAAATGAACACTCTCAGTCAGCCTCAAAAATAAGCCAGTGCAAAAAAAGAATACACATAGCAAGGATTTTAGCAAGCCTAGTAAAGGCATTTTTGAAACAATGATTTTAGAAAATTTGAATGAAGACATACACATAATGCTTTTAATATCTATCACTTAGTCATATTTTCAGCTTTTGTTTGATACTCCCTCAAACAAAATGATGCAACATTACAGTTCTCTAATTTTAAAAACTGAAAAGTATGACACACTGAAATATTTATAATTTTATATTTATAGATGAGTCTTTATACATATTTCATATTCAATAATAAACTAAATCATAGAAATATTCTATAATCTGTTTAGGCCACAGTCAAGGGAAAGAAAATTCAGTGCTTTTACCATTTTGTAGGAAATTTATCTAAATTTCTTATTCTGGTATAAGCATGTTACATTTGATTTTATTTGAACAATACTAAATAAAAACTAGTGTGTTTGAATTACTGTTTCAATACCAGAATAAAAATTAAAAGACAGTATGGAATACTGTGTCCAGATTTCAATATCAACTCAGCAAGACCGTCTTAACCTCAGAATGACCTTGACCCTTAAAAGCTAAACACAGACAAAGACTAGAATCTACTAGACTCAAACAGATAGAGAAGAGCTGCAAAACTCAAAAGAATTCCTCCAACAATCAGCAGCTCCAAAAAGGCAGATCTTAGGTGGTTGTTCTATTCACACTGTTTCTCAAACAGATATATCTCATGATACAGATCAGGATTTTTCCACGAAAAATTTTTACTGTGCTGCAACATTAAGACATAATTACTGGTGGCACCTTAGTTATGCAAATATAAGATTTCCAAATCTAGACAGCCAATGCTATCACCATGCTGGCACTTGCTAAAAGAAATGCTATTGATAAAACTGCAATAGTTCATAACTTTGCCATAGATTTTTAAAACGAGATCAAACAGCTTTCTACTTCTGCAAGGCTGGTCTCTTTACTGACATGCCTGCAAATGTGGATTCCTTTGTACTGCTGCCAGGCCTCTCTTTCACTGATATCCCCACACACACAAGATGACTAGATGTGTTCTCTCTCGTTCTGCTTCTGCCATGTTGTCTCTTTCTCTGACTGAACATCTGAGGCTGTTCATTCCGCAATTAATCACACAAAATTTTTAACTGCTCTCTGTTTATATATGTAGATATTATCTCACCAATGAAATTCTAAGCTTCTCAAAGGCAAAGATAATTTTTCTTCTTCTATAACAAACCCTATTAAGATGGCACTCAAGACATTCTTGCCGAATTTAATTTGCTGAAGAATAATAGAATCTCAAGGTTGAAGGGCATTTAAAAGTCACCTAGGCCAATCATTCATCTGATATTTGAATCACTCAACAGAAAGCCTGCACAGTAAGTTACTTTATAATAAAAGCTAAGCTGTGGTACATAAGTATGTAGTGTAAGCTGGCTATATCTAAAACATGGTACTAGTCAAATCCAATTAATAATTATCCCTATAATATAATAAAGACTGTACCTCCAAAGTATTTCAAAAGGAAATGGAATCACCACAGCAAGTATACCCAATAACTAGCCAGAAAAAGCACATTTGATAAAGGAAGATAAGTATGACTTGGGTAATTATTTTTTTGTTTAGTAAATTAATAAACCATCAATATGACAGCATTTGAGATTAATTTTTTAAAGTCATTGTCATAAAATCAATATATACAGGATCACGTCATACATCATTATTTGCTTAAAATTTATTGACTATTCCAGTGAACTTACAACATGATAGCTGGTACTTAACTGAACTACGAAGCTTAAACACACCACGGCAGGTTAAAACTGTATTCAACCACAACAGAGTGACTGTTACTGGGCAACATAAGCAGCTGTTAAACTGGAAAAAATATATGAAAGAGCTGTTTTTAGGCAGACAACAGGCAGCAAGGACTGCAATCCCTGAGAGAATGGAAACAAGCAGGAAAAGCCCCACAATCGAGTGCGGTGCTTTCTTCACTGTGGGGCAGGGAGGGGAATCCCTAACACAGAACAGTGATCCCCTGAACAGAGATCAGAGTTTGAGGAAGCAGTGGCAGCTGGAATTTGGGGGAATTACACAGAGAAAGAGATATCCATCTTGAGACTCTGGCTAAATTCTAAGCTACACACATATATAGAGAGAGAGTTTTGATAAAATTAACCAAAGAACTACAAGTAAAGCTCTTACAAGGCTGGAAGTTGTCTCAATTTCAACCACCAAGAATGAAGAAACTTGCTAAATACCCAGGACAGTCAATAGAGACCCCAGAAAAGCCATGCCTTAGGAGAAGGGCTGATCTAGACGTGGAAAAAAGTCTACTTTAGACCCACCCTAGCAGGAAATCTATACAAAAGCAAATAGAAATAAGTGAGTTTAGCAAATTGAAAACACAAGATCAATATACAAAATTCAACACCATTTCTATATACTAGCAATGAACTATCAGAAGTATCAGAAATACTATTGTATCTCTAGGGGAAAAATTATCTAGAATGACACAAGAAGTAAAAAAAGTATGTCCAAGCGCGAGTAAAAAAAAAAAAAAAAAACCAATCCATAATTTAAAAACTTCCTAACAAAGAAAACTCTAGAACAGATGTCTACCAGTAACATCTACCAAACATTAGAAAAAGAAATAATGTCAATCTGATACAAAGTCTTCCAGAGAACAGAAGAAATGAGAATATTCCTCAATCCATTGTATGAGGTCAGCATAACTTTGATATCAAAACCAGTCAAAGGCACTAAGAAAAAAGAAAAATACAGAGTAATCTTACTCATAAATACAGATGCAAAACTCCTAAACTAAATATTAGCAAATTAAATCCAACAATTTTTATAAAGGATAATGCATCACAACCAAGTTGGGTTTATTCCAAAAATGTAAAGTTAGTTGAATGTTTGAATAAGAAAAATCAATAGATGCAGGAACTACCTGATAAAATCCAATATCTTCTCATGATTTAGGAAAAAAAGCAAAAAAAAACCCAAACAAACAAAAACCCAGAACTCAGCAAATTAGGAATAGAAGGCAACTTCTTTACTTTGATAAGAAAGCTATTAAAAAACTATAGAAAAAAATCTGTAAGAATAAGGTAGGATGACTTGTTCTTCCAGATATCAAGATTCAGTCTAAAACTCTAGCAATTAAGACAGTTTGGTATTAGCACAAAGATAGAAACTGACCAATGCAGAAAAATAGATTCCAAACAAGCCCATGCCTAAATGGTGCTTGATTTATAACAAAGGAAGCAATGCAGAAAAGTGGGGTTTAAAAGTGCTGAGTGCCAACTGGATATCAACGTAGGGAAAAAATGGTGAAGTGCAGATGTGTGTGAAAGGCAAAGAAATAAAAGTTTCTAGAATATAGAAAAATATCTTCATGTTTTTGTGGTAGAAGAAGTTTTCTTAAACAAGATACCAAAAGGACGAACCATAAAGGAAAAGACTTGATAAACCAGACAAAATTAAAACTAAGAACTTCTATTTTCCAAAAGATAAAATTAAGAGAGGAAAAAGGCAAACCACAAAGTATGAGAAAGTATCTGCTACACACATAACCCAAAGATGAACACATATCCAGAGTATACAAAGAACTCACACAAATCAGTAAGAAAAAGGGAAATCGATAGGGAAAGAAAATAAAATGGGCAAGAGACCTGAACAGACAATACACAAAAGAAGATGACTAATGGGCCAAAAAGTACATGATAAAGTACTGAATCTCATCAGCAAGCAAATTAAAACCACAATGAAATACTGCTACGCACTCACCAGAATGGCCAAAATTTAAAACCCTGCTAATACCATGTATTGCTGAGGATAAAATGCAATGTTATACAACCACTTTGAAAAACTGTTTGACAATTTCCAGTACAGTAAAATATACATCTACCCTATGACCCAGCAACACCACTTGGCTATATACCCAAGAGAAGTGAGTATATGGGTCTACCAAAAGACAAGTACAAAATATACATAGCAGATTTAGTCATAAAGCCCTAAACTGGAAACAACCCAAGTGTCAGAAGAACAGAAGAGGGTGTGGGTGTACACATACATAATGTATGTATTAATACATGTGTGTGTGGTGGTATATTCACACAGTGGCATATGACATGGCAATAAAAAAGTCCAAAATACTGATGGATGTAACAACATGGATGAATCTCACAAATATACGCAGAAGAATTTAGACAAAAAAGGATACATACTGTTTAATTACATTTATATAAAGTTCAAAAATAGGCAAAATTATATCATAGTTTTAGAATGGTAGCTACCTTTCGAAAAGAAGGCTGCGTTAGTGACTGGAATGGTGCCTAAGATTTTTTTTCTAGGAATCTTCTATATCTTGACTAGGGGTGGTAGCTGCATGGAGTTTGCTTTGTGATAATTCATTGAGTTGCAAATTTATTTTTTGTTCACTTTTCTTTATTTGTGTAATGCTTTATAATACAATGTTTAAATACAAACAAATAGCACCATAAGATTATTACCCAGCTACACACTAGCCTTAATATAGTGCGTATCCTACTTACTTAAATCACAGTTGAAACCCAATTCAACTCTTCGGCTTCCTCCAGGACAAGCCTCTGAAGTGTGGGCAGCCAAACCACACACAGTCCAAGGGGAACCACTCCTATTACATACAAAATCAGCTATATCCATTTGAGAAGACCTTGGTAACATCCTGTCACAAGACTAAGGGGTAGTGGTGTTTAGAACAGAGGATTTTAGCACCAGGGACCGGTTTCATGGAAGACGATTTTTCCATGAACTGGGTGGAGGATGGTTTCGGGATGATTCAAGCACATTACATTTATTGTGCACTTTATTTCTATTATTATTACATTGTAACAGATAATGAAATAATTATACAACTCATCATAATGCAGAATCTAATGCTGCCGCTGACGTGACAGGAGGTGGAGCTCAGGCAGTGATGCGTGCCATGGGGAGTGGCTGTAAATACAAATGAAGCTTCGCTTGCTCACCCGCCACTCACCTCCTGCTGTGCGGCCAGGTTCCTAACAAGCCATGGACCAGCACTGGGCTGTGGCCAGGGGTTTGGGGACCACAGCTATGGTATACTCTGGAAACCTCTGATAACCTCCTATGGCCTTATGCCTCTTTAACCTAAAAAGCCTTCTGGTTAAAGGTTATAGTTGGGTTTCGATTAAGTGAGGGTCTGCTATTATTTCCTAATAATAATAATAATGATTCCAAGAATACTTCGACATCTATTTTTAAAAGGACTTGAGATAAATCTGCGATTTTTCTTTTTACTATGTTGCTTAATTAACCGAGCAAGATAGTAAGCTACACATAAATGTTAATAGAACAAGTAAAGCTATTATGAACAAGAACAAGGTTGGGCTCACTACTGGGGCAGTATGTAATATATAATAAGGACAATCAACACAAAAATAGGGGCTGGGGGGTGGGCAGAGGCTAGACTGCCTACAACTAAATTAAGAGATAACATTAAACGCAGAGAAAAAAACAGAAAGTCTACAAAAAATTCACAATTAGCAACATAATAATACAGGTGAACTGACTTATGGAACTACAACTGCTGCATTATAAATAGCGTAAGCACTGTGAGAGTTGCTAGGAGACCATTTCATTTATCCATCCTTTCTTAAAGTAGTGAAAGAAAGAATGGGAGAAATATTAAGGTGGGCACCAGTGAGTTCCGCTTTACCTCCAGAGAAATAGCTTTCCCTCTGTCATCTTTTTACATACTCCAAAAGCAGAAACATGATTAGTTTTAAAGAATTAAACATGACACGTTTATTTCAACAGCTGGCAAATAACTGTTGTTTTATTTCATTTTTTAAAGACAAGACAGGTAAAATCCAACAAGAGAGTATCTCTGCTTTGTTTCTCCCTTACTAGGGAACATAACCTAAACCCTAGCTATAAATGTTTTTGGTAAGAGAGTTATTTGGAAGAATAATGCTAACCATTAAAACAATTCATTATAGGGAAAGAGGCAATCATGATAAATCTTTATTCATAAACATACCAAATAAGCAACAATGTGATAAACAATTTCCAATCTTCTTATCCTAAAGAAATGTACTGAGAACTGAAATCACTGGAAATGTCAGGTAAGAGATTTATTTTAAAATTTTCCATTCTCAGAAACTTTCTCTAAATGTTAAAAAGGAGGACTACGTAAGATGAACTTCATACCGTAAGGTTTCTCTTCTGTTACTTTCCCCGTAGAATCTAGTGTATCGGTAGCTTTGCCCAGTTCTCCAATGGCAGTATACCTCTAGGGGAAGAGAAACAAGGGAGAAAAATGGGCATAAGGTAAAGAAAAACTTATGCATGTACAGAATTTTACTAATACTATCAAGTCAATACAAAATGAAGGCAAAAATAACAGACTGCCACTGTTTTGTTAGTTTGGTTTTGATACGGGGGAAGCATTTGTGTAAACTGAGGAACATTCACAAACTTCCCACACTAGCCAACATGAGAAAGAAAAACATGATGTTATTGATAATTATGACTACCATTATTGCAAACAAATTTCTAAAACCACTTACTGGGCAGTTTGTTTTCTAAGGAAGTTTTTCAAATATATCCATGAGTAGAGAGGATAATACAATAAACCCCGACATGGCCATCACAAGATTCAATAATTTTTCTGCATATACAATTAAAATTAAGTACATTGATTTATTACTTCTTATAGGAAATACTAAACTAAGATAAATCTTGGCTGGGCATGGTGGCTCACACCTGTAATCCTAGCACTCTGGGAGACCGAGGTGGGAGGATCACTTGAGGTTAGGAGTTTGAGGCTAGCCTGAGCAAGACCAAGACCTCATCTCTACTAAAAATAGAAAAATTAGCTGGGTGTGGTGGCACGTGCCTATAATCCCAGCTACTTGGGAGGCTGAGGCAGGAGAATCGCTTGAGCCCAAGAGTTTGAGGTTGCTGTGAGCTAGGCTGATGCCACGGCACTCTAGCCCAGGTGACAGAGCAAGGCTCTACCTCAAAAAAAAAAAAAGACAAATCTTAGCAAAAGCTAAATATGTAGAAAATGAGCAAAACTAGTATAGCAGAAGTGATGCCTTTAACTATTACATGTGTTTTCTTAATAAAGAAAAATTGATATTTAAGCTCTCTGAAAGGAAAAAAGTCACTTCTAGGAACTGATCACTATTCACAAGTGAAAAATTAGATCATGATTATTATTTTTTTTTTTTTTTTTTGAGACAGAGTCTCACTCCCTTGCCTGGGGTGAGTGCCATGGCGTCAGCCTAGCTCACAGCAACCTCAAACTCCTGGGCTCAAGCAATCCTACTGTCTCAGCCTCCCAAGTAGCTGGGACTACAGGCATGTGCCACCATGCCCGGCTAATTTTTTCTATATATATTTTTAGCTGTCCAATTAATTTCTTTCTATTTTTTTTTTTTTTTTTTTTTGGTAGAGACAGGGTCTCGCTCTTGCTCAGGCTGGTCTCGAACTCCTGAGTTCAGAACGATCCGCCCGCCTCGGCCTCCCAGAGTGCTAGGATTATAGGCGTGAGCCACTGCGCCTGGCCTAGATTATTATTATTTAACTGAGGACTGTCTTACTTCTCATCTGAGGCCACATTTGTAGTACATATTCTTTTCACTACTCTCTTTTGGTCAAATTCAAATTTTATTTGGAATATCACATGAATCAGTGAGAAAAGTACAAGGACTATATTTACCTCTGAAAATAATCTGTATTTACGTGAGTGTTTTTAAAAGAGAAAGCTCAAAGCACTTTGCAGAAATATAAGCTTATTAATGACAAACTTCTAATTCTAGTGAAGGGACCCGAGACAAAAATGAGGAAAATATTAAAACTTCAAAATCCCATAAACATGCAGACATTTTATAGCAGCCTAAGGGTCTTCAATGAAATCAACTTCATATTATATAGCTCAGAATTTTTTTTTTTTTTCACAAATACAATACAGGGGGGGATGCTCCAGTGTATTTGAATTAATTTCTTTTAAGTTTTATAGGTGTTGACAAAAATTAGCTTCTTGTAACTAAATATTCAGTCTCATCACCTGAGATACCCCATTCCTGCTTCTAGATTTTGGAACCATCAACTTTGATCGAGCAAATCACGGGGAGAGGCACAGTAGGCCAAATGGTAAGAGCACAGGCCCAGAGTCCAGCCGGCCGAATCTGAACTCTGACTCCACCACAGCTGGTAAAGTAGGTTAAGTTAGCCTTTCCTGCTAGAGCCTCATTTCCTTATCTTAAAATGGGGAAAATAATAGTACCTCATGAGAAGCAGCAAAGAGTTTAGAGCAATAGTATCTAGCCCTGGTAAACAACAGATTACAAATTATTATCATTTTTAAAGAAAAGAAGATGCAAGGCCGGGTACAGTGGCTCGCACCTGTAATCCTAGCACTCTGGGAGGCCGAGGCAGGTGGATTGCTTGAGGTCAGGAGTTCGAGACCAGCCTGAGCAAGAGTGAGACCCCGTCTCTACAAAAAATAGAAAAATTAGCCCAGCGTGGTGGTGCATGCCCATAGAATCCCAGCTACCCAGGAGGCTGAGGCAGGAGGATCACTTGAGCCCAGGAGTTGCAGTGAGCTATGATGACACCACTGCACTCTACCTGGGGTGACAGCCAGATTCTGCCTCAAAAAGGAAGAAGAAAAAAAAAAAAGAAGAAAAGAAGATGTAAAATGATTCATAGTAACAGTGGTCAGAGTTAGTTCTCATAAGGACCAATAAAGCATCAAAATGCTCTCTATAATTTTTGCCTTAAGAGTCTGTCTAGTTGCATAAGAAAAACACAGTACAATCCTGTATATTGTGCCTTGAATGTATCTGCCCTATTCTGCGATGTAACAAGTATGAACCAGGAGCCTTAACATGTTTTCCAATTATGCGATGCCAATTCTAGTCTCTGGACTTCTGGGTGTCCTATGCCTGGGACATGCTACTTCCCTAGCCTTGAGCTCCCTTTCTTCTCCAAGGATCAAACTGTATTCGTCTTTCAAAGCCACCTTGTTCAACCTGTTAATCCATCTCATCTCTCAATCCCCCACCTCCACAGGTACTCAATACAAATTTTATACGTAAAAAGAATGAAGGCCTATATCAAATCCATAAATTCAATCATGTTTTTTAAGGACTGTGAATGAACAAAGTATTCTCCTAGGTGCTTGTAAGAGATACACGGACACATACTGGAGAGTCCCCTGACTCTGGGAGGTTACAGTGTAACAGGGTAAGGCATCATAAAGACAACTACTGTGGAGGGGACTGAGTATAATGATGGTGACAGACATGTCTGGTTCAACTTACTGAACTCTCACACCACACTGCTTAGCACATGGTTATCTACAGATGTTCATTGTTTTCCAAGTATATTTTATTGATCCTTACCTTCCCAAATATAAACTCTGTTAGCTGGAATTTTGCATTGTTGTTCTATTGTGTTCCTTATTAGATGGAGACACAGTAGCAGCTTAATAAAAAGTTGACAGAATTATACACATGCTAGAGAAGTTCCTATGGTTGCAATTCTTCACATTTCACCATAGTTTTGGACGTCTAGATTGTATCTGCTAAATTTCAAACCATTCCAGGTTCTGCAGTTATGCTGTGCCTAGCCACATGCTGGTTTCTTTTTAGGGGAGACAATATCTAAACCAATAGTTCTCAAATATTTTGGTATCAGAACCCCTATACACACTTAAAACTTATTAAGAAACCCTGGCACAAACTTTTTAAAAATGTGGTGTATATGTATGTGTTTATATATATGTGTGCGTGTATATATATATATATATATATGTGTGTGTGTGTGTGTGTGTATATAGTGTATTAGAAATTAAAGCTGAAAAATGTTTAAAACACTAATACCCATGCACACATTCCATTAACCATCAGAGCAATGATGTCATTGCACATCTGTTAACCTATGAAAAGCTCTGCGTATTTGTGAGACTGCAAATAAAAAAGGCAAAACTATGAAAATAGTTTTGATTTCAATGGACCCTGAAAGAGCCTCAGGAGTCAGCCTGTTGTAAACTAAAAGCTCAAATCTTAGCTGTTTCCTACCTTTCCCTTGTCCTGGCATCCTGTATTAATTATTCTTCAATTCTACGCAATTATCCACAAACCACTTAGTAAAACCCACCCAAGACAGCTAAGCTTTCAACTGAAACAAAGCCTCACCACCAAAAAAATATGGGAAAGAAGAAAAAAGACATGGACATTTATACATTCAACCCTACCATTTCATCTTCTGGGTCTAAAGTACTTCTTTTCACTGTCCTAAATTCTACTCAGAGACTGGGTTTTAGAGTTGTTTATTTTCCAGGATGTATAACTGGGAATTATAAATTCTATTACTGTATTCATTACAATATAATTCCACTACAACAAAGCAAATGATGTTCCTAATGAATTTTCCATTGACGTGCGTGCTCTTTGAGATGCATGGTTTCCTCATGGATACTACTCTACTCCCTACTTTACTCATCTTCGAGCTTCCTGAACCCCACTGCAGATATTAGCTAGATATCTCTAGGAGCAAATCTACTTTTGTATTCTCCAGGAGAAAGGAAAATGTTTCTATTACAGAAGTATATATAATCACTTCTATCTCAACTAAGCAACTGTTTTTTCTAAGATATGATTTTGAAAGCTTGTGATTCAAAGTTTCCCAAACAAGCAAACAAAATGATGCTATTTAAGATAAGAATATTTTTTAAAAACTACCAAACCA